>WAAB01007254.1:0-27128 GCA_013389865.1 Piaya cayana | reverse complement strand
TCATTGGGCACTGGCAGAGGCTACCCAGGGAGGTGGTTGATTCACCTTTCCTGGAGGGGTTTAAGGGACGGGTGGACGAGGTGCTGAGGGACATGGGTTAGTGATTGATAGGAACGGTTGGACTCGGTGATCCAGTGGGTGTCTTCCAACCTGATTGTTCTATGATTCTATGATTGAGCTTCTCATCCACCAGCACGCCCAAGTCCTTCTCTTGAGCTACTTTCAATCTATTCTCTACCCAGCCCATGTTTGTGCTTGGGATTGCCCTGACCCAGGTGCAGGGCCTTGCACTTAGTCTTGTTGAACTTCATGAGGTTCACACAGGCTCACTTCTCAAGCCTGTCCAGACCATCCTGGATGGCACCTCTTCCCTCCAGCAGGTCAACCACTCCACACAGCTTGATGTCATCAGTAAACTTGCTGAGAGTGTCCTCAATGCTACTGCCCATGTCTGTGACAAAGATGTTAAATAACACTGGTACCTCAATACCATCTCCTGAGGAATATCACTTGTCCCTGGTATCAACTTGGACATTGAGCTGTTGACCACAGTTATTTGTCCAAATGCTCATTTCAAATGAGTCCCTTTAGATCATTCATCTAAATTTACAGATTTTTCAGTATTTATAGACTTCTAGTATGATAGAAACACATTTTCCTTTGATCTAGTCGCCTATTTTTAGGTCCATATTTATATGATGAGACTATTCTTTGATGTTTCCCATCTGAAGTTTATTGAATTCTGTCTTTTTTATTGAGGATGAAGATTTTACTCTTAGAGGAATACTCATCTCGTACTGTTTTCTTTATTCTCTTGTTAGATTCTCCTTAATCTTTACTAAAACAAAATCAAAGCCAAAACTAACAATCTCAACTCTCTTATAACTTTTAAGTCAAATACCCGTGTGTGTTCCATATTGTCCTAGACAGAAATTACTCTTTTTTTAAATTGCATCAATATATTTGAATGTTTTTTAAGAACGATCCTCTCACTGCCTCACATTACTGCTGCAATTGTGTTTTAACACACTTCCTTGCCAGCTTGTGTAACAAACCCTGGAAACCTTCCAGGGAGCACTATTGACAAGGTTCTGGTTTTATGTCAATACTGAAAGATCAAATTTTGAGTCCTTTTCCCTCTGTGTCATGAGTACTTACTGACAATGTAAAACAGGCAGAAACCTTGTGAGGTCCATGGCTTTGTGTGTAATAGCCACGTTATGGGCTTTTGGAATTGGATCTTCTCAAGTGTTAAAAGTCATCCTAACTGTGTATATCAGATTACTTCTAAAGAAAGTCTGCCCCTGGTCTTCTCTCTGAACTGCCCAAGAACATACCTCCGAACAGTGATTGATTATTTCCTTTCTTTACTTCCTTAGCTCATGAAACAAAGGGTAAGACATAGTCAGTTCCCACTAAAATCTCCTTGCCTCTCTTCACTTGCCTTCCCCTTTCACAAGAGTGTTCAGAAAGTACAGAACATCCCCAAGGACCATGAAGGTTTAGTCTAGAATGAAGTGAATTTAGCCTCAGATTAAACTTAAAGTTTTTGGCCTTTGTTTTCATCTCCTTTTTCATTTCATACATATATATATTTATCCAGAGCTAAAACCTCTTTTTTCTAATTTACAGAGACTTTTTTGTTACCTACCACATTTCTAAATTTAATAGTGGTAATTCACGTATAAATATTAATAATGTGATAGTTTTATGGTTCACTTGGGACATTTGACACATTCAAAGGTTTACTAAAGATGATGTTATAAAGCCAGACTCTCTAAATAAGTTTTATTGTCTTGAAAACTTCATTGNCCCTGACACCTGGGAGAAGAGGCCAGCTCCCTCCTCTCCATGACCTCCCTTCAGGTATTTGTAGAGAGCAATGAGGTCTCCCCTCAGCCTCCTCTTCTCCAGGCTAAACAGCCCCAGCTCTCTCAGCCGCTCCTCATAAGGCCTGTTCTTGATCAGATGGGTTATAGCAGAACTTTTGAAATGTACCCCCCAAAATGGCATATTCCTTAAAGAAAGCATGTCACAAGTCATATATTCAAATTATGTTTGTAAAAAAATGAGCTTTCTCTATAGTCAAATACTTTAAAATCATACCTCATAAAAAATTGATTAATTTTTGTACAAGATATGTTACTAATAAATTAAATCCACAAATAAAATTGGACATAAAATGTCTAAATTCAAATTCTGTTTTTGTAAACAGATAAAACAAGTTATCACTGAGTTTTATGCCATATTATGAAATCTACAGAGGCTGATTAAAACTGCATAAAGCTGAATTATATGAATTATATGACAACTATAAGAATTTTCTTTCATGATTTTAACTCCAAGATAATAAAACCAAGGGCCTGTGAGCTGAAGGATACAACGCCAAACTTTTCTTGAACAGTCCTATGGAGATCTTTTTTATGACAATGTGAATTTTTATGTGCATGTAGGGACAGTATTGTGGTTTTTTTAGTAAACCTCACTGTGGGGTCCAATGCCTCGCCCTTGAAGTCAATGAATCAAGTACAATACGTACCAGCTTCAGGTTTGGTACTATATGTCCTTTACCAAAAATAAAATGAAGGCTTGACTTCTCTAGTGCTCTATCAGAAACCAACCTGTTCTTTAAGCCAGATTTAATGTAATTGCATGTATGTTCTCTCTAAGTAATTTGTTGAATTGAAATAATTCTTTTGCTTACTGTAGGCAAGATAGAGGAGTGAATCAAAGAGAAATATTTCATTTGGGGATTTAGATAACTTGTATCTGGAAAAATTTCTGCTCATTGCATTTTCTGTTGGAACTATGCTATTTTTTAAAAAACAACTTGGTCCCCCAGGGTCCCTCATGTTTTACGTATTAGGGAAGTAATATTCAGGTGAATGTTTGTTTCTTCACTATGTCGCTCCATGAAATTACATAAATAAATTCAGGAGTGAGATGAAAGTGTTTTTGCCAGCAAAGGAAAACAGATGACAGAATAAACAGCAATCGGATGAAATTGTTCATTCTGCGTTTGTCAGTTGTACCTGCAATAAAATTCAGATACAACTAAACATGGTAGCTTCATAAAGCATGTATCAGAAAACAACATAATTATTTGCTCAAATTCTATTCTGAAATTAATATTCAGAAAACTTTGGAGGATCAGACTAAAGGCTTTACCTCACAGCCAACATGAAAAGGAAACTCCAGCAACACTCAAAGGAGCAGCATACCACCTAATTACTACTTGTGGGGCTGGTGCCCAATAGAGCCCAGATTTACAGTATTACAGTCCAAGCCTGACTTTAGATATGTGAGTATGGATATTAGGGTCTGAGGACAGTTAAATGAAGCTATAGCTGTATCTCAGTAAGTCAATGCTTTAAGGACAACTACAGTTCAAAATACGAGTAACAGATAAATATTTTTTTAAAAGGGTTAATGAAAACTCAGTTGAGGCATGTTGATTTATCAGCAAATATCACACAATCCAGAAGTAAAATTTTATATCTGGTCTTGGTCAATGAACATTGTCTTTCAGTGATGTCAATCGTGCACCTCATCTGCCTCCACTTCACTGTGCGCCAGCATGTGAAACATGCTTCCCAAACCCACTATATGTTATCGGCTGTGCTCAGTTCAGGTTTATTGTACATGACTCACACTTTCACCTGCCCTAGGAACTCAGCATCCTATGCTCCTCTTGGTGTGTAAAGATGCCTGGCAAGGGATATATTGATCCACATCTGTCCTTCGGTGTCAAATTCTGTTCTCTTTCTTTGCCCATAGCTGAGGAGTTCATGGAAGAGGAGTTTGATACAGACTGCTTTCCTTCCTAAGGACCCTTCAGATATGACCAGGGAGAAGTGTTGAGGTTATATGTCTTCCCTTGGCTGACTGGACATACAAAGCTGGGCTTTTCTGCTCTAATGAATTTGGACAGGTCTAGATCTCCAGACTGCCACAGGTGTTCTTTGTGATCTTGAATAAGCTGCTTATTATACATATTACCTATGTTTGCTCATGTCTGTTGATTTAATAAAATTTTCAGGGTATCTCACCTCTACCTATGTTGTCCAGGGTACAGCACAATGGGTTCCAAATCTTTGGTGGGAATTCTATATACTATTTGGCTAAAGATAATGAATAATTAGAGCATATTTGCCATGCAGTGGCAATGACTGTAGAATACAAAGGCAAAGGGAGAAAGACAGGTCCACGTTCTTCTTTAGTGTTTAAAGTTTGAGAAGAAACGAAACATCTTTTATGTAGGATGGGAAAGTAATATTTTTATCCTTGGAGAACAGCAGTACCACAATCTGCTGTTTACACAGTGAAAAGGCAGTGGTCCATTCACTTTATGTCTAATTATACTTGTCCCTCCAAATTTCCTCAAAACAAGTTCTTCTTCCTTGGACTTTTTCTTGCATTATCTCTGACCAGTGGATGAATTCTACTTTTCTTAAGTGGTTTGAGGGGAAAATTATAAATATATGAAATATTGTTGGAATATACCTAACACTGGTTTTGAGACATCCCAATGTGTCACAATGTGCCTTGGGGCTGTAAAGCTGCACTGTTCTTAGTTATACTGCTGAATGTGTTGTTATATAATTGGCAAAATTGTCTGGACAGATACATAGTTTCTTGTGAAGATTCTGATTCTTTTCTCCACTATCACCACTACACTGAGCAAGTGCTGTCATTAATGTAAGTCTTTGCATACTCTTCTGTAGAGGGGAAATGGTGTAATTCTACCTTTTATTTTAATTACTTTAAAAAAAAAATTTAAGAGAAGCAAATGGGGAGCTAAGCAGACAAATGAATAATGGAACTTGTTGCAACTCTGACTAGGCACAGGGATTTGCAAGCATTTCTTGTACTTCTCTCCATCCCTGATCCTTAACAGGAAAGCAAGATTGAGGCAAGAATATTCTAGCGTAAAAGGAAATGCCACTAGAAGGCTAAAAAGACTAAAGCTCAGATTCAAAAGTTGTTTAAATGTTGAATTTCCACTGACTTGTATGGGAGATGGGTAACTAGGTAGCTTTAAATATCTGATACCAACTACATTCATCAAATCAACGTCAAGGTAAACTGAGGTAGCTTAACTAATAAATCATCTTCAGTCTGTCTTTCTGTGTGGCACTAAATAAGGAACAGACATTTTACCAAATATCAGTCATATGAATTACCTTTTGTTGGGAGCAGTCATAGGAACAAGAATAAATCTGCAATGTAACTGGGAACATAAGAAGACACACAGTTATATGTTCACGAGGTCACTGTAATCCCCCAAATGCAATACAGTACTAGCAAGTCCTAGGCAACTTCAGGTTTCATGTCTTCTCACTGATTTCTTGCATGAGAAACCCTATTTAACACTTCACAAGGGAATCTTCTGACCATAGCACAAGCATGCTTATGGTACAGGTTGAAAGATCCTCAGGCATTTGCCTTCATAGCAAAAATGTTTGTGCAGTAGGAAGGAAGCGTTTTTTTTGCAGAGAGACCATGAAGGAAAAGAAACGAGACAAACAAGAGCAGGCCCAGAAATTGTTCTAAGAGAAGCGTTTAATGAATGGTGAAAGTTGTTTTCCTACACACCCAGAATTATGAGTAACTATTTAGTGTTCTCAATTTATTGTGCAAGGGCAGCCTGATTTAAAATTGCTAGCAAATGAGTTGAAGGAAGCAAGAACCTAAGTCAAATTCTGATATAAAATAGTCCCGTTCTGTTGATTTCAGTGAAGTTGCCTTGATTCGTACTAGCAAAAACATTAAGAAGTTGTCTACATAATTTAACAAAGAAGCTAAGTACGATTTACATTTTATTAATTGTTTTATAGAAGTCTGTTAATCCCTAACTGAAACATAGTGGCCATTATGTAGGTAATATACAGCTTCATAAAGAGACCATCCTGCCCTAAAGGTAGAGCACTTAATAAATAAAGCAGCTAAAGGAAAAGGTCCTTGCACAACTGTTTTAGATATCAGATGAAATGCCTAAGAGGATTAGTGACTGCTGTTCATTTAAATTGTTCATGCAAGTTTACAATTCATATTGACATGTTACATTTAGGAGCGGATTGGGACAACATGGTTTATAATAATTTGGTTATTCAATTCAGGTTAATAATGAGTTACATGTATCAGTTTCATTTATGTGATTTTTTTGTGCAGCCACTGGAAAATATTTTCCCTTCTGCTTGTGGATGGTGTCCAATCACCTGTTTTTTCCAATTGGTTAAATCACTTACCTTAGAATTTGGCTCTTCATTTACTAGTGGTAAATATTCTATGAAAAATATTGATTTTACTACATTCTTGTAATAAGAAGCGCTCTTTCTGTGCCGTGATTTTCTTTCACTACCCAAGACAGGACTGATCTGCCTAGCTTGCAATATCATCCCTTACAAAAAAGACTATTTTAGAGATGCAGAAGGTCAACTGCTGGCCTCCCTAAAGCAAAGTGTATTGTTTAGAGAAGGATAATAGTAACTAAATGAAGAATCTCTGAGGCATTTTGCTAACATTTTCTCAAACCCAAAATTTGCTAATTTATACAGTATTTTTAAAAATCCTGGCAATGCAACTCATCACTGCTATTTAAGCATATAATTAAAAAACAAGTGACATCGATCGATTAATGGTCAAACCTGTGTCGTATAAATACATGAAATGGAGGAAGAAAGGAAAGGAAAGCCTGTTAGTAAAATAAAGCATGGATGAATGCATATATTTTTGATTGTTTTAATAGAAAAGTGAGATTATTTGTTGAATTATGAAATAGTGACTTTACTAAATAATCATAAAATCATAGAATAATCAGGTTGGAAGAGACCCATTGGATCATTGAGTCCAACCATCCCTATCTGCCCATAAACCATTACCCTCAGTGCCTTGTCCATCTGTCCCTTAAACACCCCCAGGGAAGGTAAATCAACTACCTCCCTGGGCAGCTTGTTCCAATGCCCAATGACCCTTTCTGTGAAAATTTTTTTCCTAATGTCTAGCCTAAATCTCCTCTGGTGGAGTTTGAGGCCATTCCCTCTTGTCCTGTCCCCTGTCACTTGGGAGAAGAGACCATCACCCTCCTCCCTACAACCTCCTTTCAGGTAGTTATGGAAAGCAATAAGAGAAAACTGAAACTCCTGTCCTCCTTGACATTAATAGCATGCATCATATTCAGTACTTGAAGTAAAATATGTATTTACATGAATAACTTAAGTTGCTCTGGTCTTCAAAGCTTTTCATTTAGCAGGAAAAACAGGAGAGATTTTTAAAAATCTGTTTCACAGACACATATGCTCTTTGTTTAGACTGAAGATAAGCCAGAAATGAGATGTGAAATGAGAGATTCCAGGTACACTAACTCTTGGTTGCTTTCCACTCTGCTACATGGTTCTGAGTTTTTTTGGTTTTTTTTTTAAATGTTAGATTGAAATGCCACTGTATTAAGTGGTTTGTAAATACGGGTGCCTAAAATATAGTCTAAAAAAAGAAAGGAAGTTCCTTTCTCTCCTAAAGCCTTTTAGCTTCAGGGAATATAATACAAACTAACTTAATTCTTCTTTTACACTGATTGATTGAAAGAAAAGATACAATAAATCCGTAAGTTCTTATTGCTCCAACAACTGGCACCAAGCACTTCAGTTCTAGCAATATCAGATTTTTATTTATTTAATAATGGTTAAGCTAGAAATTTGAAACTGTTTTGAATGTTTTTATATATGTATGTATATAACTGTGTTTAAAAATAATTAATTATTTGAAGAATAGGACTTGCACTTTTATTGAATGTTTTCTACTTGAAACACTCTTTCACTCATACTTTAAACTGAATAGCTGAATGCTTTAGTATTACATGAAGAAGAACTGGAAGTTATAATTCCTTCACAGATCAATGAAAACCCAAAACTAAAATTCCTTTGCAGTGAGTCATATGTTTAAAATTTTTTCTTAATACTTTTAAGTAATAACAAAAAACACTCTCANTTCAGTTCTAACAATATCAGGTTTTTATTTATTTAATAATGGTTAAGCTAGAAATTTGAAACTGTTTTGAATGGTTTTACATATGTATGTATATAATTGTATTTAAAAATAATTAATTATTTGCAGAATAGGACTTGCACTTTTATTGAATGTTTTCTACTTGAAACACTCTTTCACTCATACTTTAAACTGAATAGCTGAATGCTTTAGTATTACATGAACAGGAAGTTATGGCTCCTTCACAGATCAGCGAAAACCCAAAGCTGAAATTCCTTTGCAGTGAGTCATATGTTTAAAATTTTTTCTTAATACTTTTAAGTAATAACAAAAAACACTCTCAAAACACAACCCAAACCTAAAGATTTTAAGTTGAAATTTAATATTTTATTGTCATCACAATTTTTTCCTCAGGTCTCTGTCTGAACTTATACCGAATTTTGTGTTCCAGTCAAGCTGAGGTTGAAAACCAACACCTGAAGAACGATGAAAGATTGTAGTGTTAGCATTTAAGGTACAAAAGTGTTAGCATCATGAATTGACATTTTGATGCTCACTCATGAAAGAAAACTTTACAGCTATTTGAATATCCTCTATTGGAAAAATATCTCAGCTGTGAAATCTCAGGAAAAAAAAAGGCTTGGTATACTATTATTTAGCTGCAATGAGTATTTAATCATAAGGCAATACGCAGTTTTTATTTGTATTTTTATTTGTCCCATTGAAACCACAGTTCCACATAGGTCCTCAGTATTATGAAAAAAATAAATAAAATCTTAGGTATAGACACTGAAACATTTGAGGATTATTAGAATCCAGACTTTGGTCTGAAATTTGTGTCACAATTTTCTGTTAGCAGCATAGTACATTGTATGTGCAGGACATTAGCTGCATACGTTTTATTTTTTTCTCTTTCAAGAATAAGTCTTGCAACTGTGCTCCACAGTTGCTAGGTGTTGCACTCAGAGTGCTATTTTCAGCCCTAGAATAATTTCTGCAACCTAAAAAAATAATAAAACTGTAGCGGTGAGGTGGAATCACCCTCACTCTGTCCTGTCACTTTGGAGTCTTAAGATTCAGATATTTTTTCAATTCACATGGACCACTCTTGGGTCCTTTGTCTGAGGGTTATGTTTTGTCAGAGTAATAATATGGGCTGAAGGCATTAGGTACAGCAAGTGGTTTTATCTTGGGTACAACAGAAGGGTTACATACCAGAGCTGAATGTAAGATGGATTTAATTAGAAGCCCCGGGGCACTGAAGACTTGTGACAGGAATAAATCAATGTTTTTGATCATTAGACCTTGTGTGGATTCTGCTGCTGTAATGGAAAACTAGTATATGCTATTTCCTTCAAAACCCTTGACATGACTGTGTGATATGCTTCTCTGGTGTACTGTTACACAGATTTCTTTGACTTTTACCATCCTCATTTTGTTCTTACTGTGGATTATTATTAAGGTAAAAAAAAAAAAGATTATTTTTCTGGTTGCTACAGTAACATGTCCTATAACCCACAGGCATGTACTAGCTCTTTATCAAATGTTTATGGCAACAGCTTAATGTAAATCCACAAGGAAATAAAATGACAGTCATACTGTGCTTAGATTATGAGACCCTCTGTGTACTGTAGAGGTGACAGACCATGTCCTAGTTGGAGCTAGGCTAATTTATTTCAGGTGAAGGCCTATTGCAATTATTTTAATTTACTTTGACATAAATCCATGCTGATTTTGAATGGCAGCTTCTGCCATTAATGACAGTGATGACATTGAGTTCATCTGGGGCTAGGTCTGGCACTTTGTCCATCATTTGCAAAGGATACTATAACACCTTCTGTGGGGTGTGTGAATTAGGCTAGGGGGCCATAAACTATGGCTTATTTCTTTCTCCCTGACAGGTAGCTGTGTCTGAATTGAATGGAGCACACATTAAAAAAACTTTGCACCTTCAGTCTCTAATACTCACCGGACAAAATCTGCTGCACTTTGAGAGATGAAGTGGTTGTGTGTCTCAAAGTGTGTAAGTCTAAATATATAGCCATGTGCTGAAATCCACATGCAGAGTCTTGTGTCTGTGCCTGTGGGTATTTCTCTGTGAGACAGGTCTGTACTCTCACCTCCCACAAACAGTGGATAACACAACTCTAGAAACAACTTCTCATTACCCACAACTAGAATATTTGTGTTGTCTATTATTTAGGCCAAGATTAAGAGAAATCAAAGCTTCTTGGCTTTCAGAAACACAGCCTTGATTCAAGTGTAAAGTTCATATTCTTGAAGGTCTATTTCATTAAATGCACTGATTAAAAAAGAAATTTACATACTTTTTTTATTGCCTATATTCTTTACTGAAGTTATCAGGTGGGTGTTTGTCTCCTACCCAAGTGATAGGTGACAGGATGAGAGGAAAAATCCTCAAGCTGAATTAGGGGAAGTTCAGATTAGATATTAGGAAGAACTTCTGCACTGAAAGGGTCATCATGCACTGGCAGAGGCTGCCCAGGTTGTTGACTGAGTCACCATCCCTGGAGGTATTTAAAAGCTGGCCTCTTCTCTCAAGTGACAGGGGACAGGACAAGCGGGAATGGCCTCAAGCTCCACCAGGTGAGGTTCAGGCTTGACATCAGGAAAAAATTTTCATGGTAAGGGTCATTGGGCACTGGAACAGGCTACCCAGGGAGGTGGTTGAGTCACCTTCCCTGGATGTGTTTAAGGGATGGGTGGATGAGGTGCTGAGGGACATGGTTTAGTGATTGATGGGAATGGTTGGACTCGATGTTCTGGTGGGTCTTTTCCAACCTAGTGATTCTATGATTCTATGAAGCGCTTGGACTTATGATTTATTAGTGGACAGGTATGGTTAGACTTGATGATCTCAAAAGGCCTTTTCCAACCTCGGGATTCTATGCTTCACTCAGAATTTTTGTGGTTAAATTGAAAGTTGATGACAGTTTTCTTTTAGTGTAGTTTTGTTCTCATGTAATGAGGATTTTGAAAACCTCCAGTCACACTTGTGCAGGTCAGAACAACTAAGACAAATAATGTTGTATTATTTCTAGCAGATCCTACATTTTGTGCTCATGTGCCTGTCTTGTAAGCTAGATGTGAATAAACAAGAAGTTACAGAAAGCAGCAAACAAGGAAGACAGTCAGTGGAAACAGGATATCTTTGATCTCATAGTGTTCACCACATGCTTACTACAATATTCACCTCTTTTATGGAACGGATTGTTATGGTTTACTGATAAGCTGAGTTTTTCCTATATGCTGCGCTCTTTCTTGGCTATCAGTGGGCTTTGGAGTTAGTGTTGGAGGTGAAAGGTCCAGCTATATTCACAGAAAAGTACACCTACTACTTCCAAATAAATATGATTGTGGTTTTATAAATTGCTTAACAGTGTCAGTCGATCTTCTGGATTCCTGGGTTAAAGAGTATGAGGTCTGACACAAAACCCCCAACATTAACTGTCTATCTCAGGAACCGAAAACAGGAGGGGAGAGACAAAAAAGATGGTTATAAAACATGTTCTAACCTGTCAGAATGAGACAAGGTTCAGCTTGATTGCATCACTCAGAATGAATGGACACATGTTCAGATATAGACGTTTTCTTACCCTTGTCAGAAAATGTCAGTGTGCAAGAATGAACAGCAAGTTAACATCAAACCAGCATACCAGCTTTGTCTGTGAAGCAGTTTTTAGGTAATAACAACATCACTGTGCTTGAATACCCCCCCTGTTAGCCAGACCTGGCTCACTGCTGTTTCTGCCTCTTCCCAGAGGTCAAGCCGGTGCTAAAAGGAATCCATTTTTTTTGTGGGTAGAAGATGTGAAATAAAAAATGATGGAGATCCACAACAGCCTTTCAGATAATGGTCTGTGGAATTGCTTTGAACACTGTCAGAATCATCTGCAAATGTGTGTTGACTCAGAAAGGAACTATTTTGAAGGTGATCATAGCTGGTTTTCTCAACTGGTTAACTAAAAAGAGTTACAGACACAGTCTTGAGGATTTTCCTGTATATATTGGACCTTGTATATGGCTGTTTTAAAGAAACTTGTAATTGGCATACAGAATCTTTTCCAGTTCAGTGGTGACGGCTTTTAAACAGGGTTCTAGTTTGACATAGATTTAGAGAAACAGAAGAAATTACTCCTTCATAGTGTCTGTAACACAGAAAATGTGAAGATAAAATGAATACAAGTGTGTTTAAATCATTGTTACATGTGCCTAAGTACATGCAACTATTCCTCCGCTATTAGGAAGAACTCCTATTTTGTTTTTATAGAAATATTTATTGGAAAGTAGTTAAAGAACCTGAGGAATTAATTTTGTCTATAGGTTAATCTAATCTTCTACCTTGTGAGAACTGCTAAAATACAGCCATTTTCTGAAAATAGTTTTTAGCTGAGCTATGACTCTTTTTTAGATAGAGATGGCACCATTTAGGACCTAATTCTATCTCTGGAAGCAATTTAGAATCTACTAGACCTCAGGTATATTAGAACAGTGCTTAAAAAAACATTTATTTTCTCTACTTGTTACTGAGATAATTATATTTGTTTAGTTTGGGTGTTTTTTTCCTATTTTTTAATTTCTTCTTTCAAATTGACTTTTTAAAATCCAGTATCTGATTACTGTAGGAACTTTTTCTTTTTTTCAGTCTTTGTGAGAATGCCCTCCCATTCACCTTCATTTCAATAATAACTTCATCAAGAAACAATACAGAAGGTTTTGGCTTCATGACAGCTCTTTCCCTCATTCACCTACTTGCTGCTGAGGTGGTTGGAAGCGTCCGTTATGAGCTCAGTTAATATCATTGAACTGTTTGATTCACTAGAAAAATAGAAACAGCTATAAGCATGTAAGGTTGAATAAAAATGTAAGGAGGCATGAAGTTTAACTTGCTTTCTTGTCCTGCAGCTTTCCAGTTGGGTTTTCTTGCATTTACCTCTGGCGTTGTGGTTTTGGGCTGCTATGGGAGACATAATATTGGCTTGCGTGACATCATCAATATGATACTTTTAATGTTTCTGTGAAATCAAAGAAGTTCTTCTAGATGTATACAGCCACTCAGAAAATCAATAAGCAAAACATTCTATTCCAATAATTTTAATGAAGTATTTAATTCTAAAGTATGGAACATTTTACAAATTTAGCCTAGAAGTCATATTGCGAGTTAAAACAAGATATAGCCTACTGTGCATTTATCACAAATTGAAAAAAAAGCTGATATTAACAGCAAAATGGAGTAAGACACTTGATCCCTAGGGCTAATAAAATCTTAAGGAACAAAGAAGAATGCTGCAGGAATGAATGAGAGTCACACATTTAAAATGGAAAGGAAATGTTCCTCAGAAATTGGGACGCCTTAGAAAAACTTCATGTTTTCCTTAAATTACATTTTTTTATCTCCTTTCTTGTCCAACAACAGTTTTATATCATGGTAAATCCTCTGATTTTGATAGTGTGATTCCAGGTTATGGTCTCTCTGTGGTCTTGCAATGAACCATTTGACTATTGATTTAAAGATATGCTGGAGTGCCTGAATGAAGCCAGTCATTGTTTGGAGGAAAAGGAACAGAGATCTGCCCTCTAATTATCAGAAGTGCTCTCAAATGAGAGAGTGCTAAGGAAGACTGCTCACAAACTAACCTCCTGACTCACGTAGTTACTATTGTTCAGAAGAAGTATTTTAATGCATTAAACTGAGCTATCATCTTTGTCAATTGCTTTTAGTTCATATTAATTCCTTTTAATCTTCTGTTCTTTTTTTACCTCTCCTGTATTTGAATGGCCCTGAAGTGATGAAAGAAACAAAAAACCAAACAACAACAACAAAAAAACCACCCACAAAAAAACCCCCCAAACTCATACAGATTTACTGAGAACAGCACAACATATTGTTGTGAAAGAGAGACCATAACTGCAACTGGATCTGAAGTACCATCTTCCACTGTATGATCACTGCTCTTCATCTGCCAGCAACAGCTATCAATTAGACTCAGATAATATTCTTGACTTAGCATAATTAGGCAATTAACTGAAGTTAAAGATGCATAAGAAAGTGGAATAGTACCTTAAAATAGGTTTAGTTTTTGCACAGCCGATGCAGTCCTCAAAGCCTTGGAAGTTACAAGTCTTCAAGCTATTCCACAACTATCCATAACACTAAGGAAATAATTGTACTGTCCTGTTTTTCATTCTTTCAATTGGTTGATTCGACTGAAATAATTCAGCTGATGTCTTGGTATTTCAAAAGGTCACTTCTGCACCTACTAAATCTGTGATGCCATCTTGTTTGACTTTTACACAAGCACCTTTAATGTTTTTCCTCCTGATGCCTTTTGGGAGGATATCTGTGTAAATAACTGAAAAATGCCTCTTTTATCCTTTTCCAAATTTCTCCTCCACTTTCTTACTCCATTGAGTTCTCTTAAAGCAAAACAAAGTAAAAACTGAAGTCTCCTGGTATGCCAAGATCAGCCATGTCTCATTTCTTTGATTTTGTTCCTTGTCTTTCTACATCCATCTTTTGTTTCAGATCTTATATTTAGATTGTGAGCTCTCTGAGATGAGGGCTGTCTGGTTTTGATCCATGTTCAGTGTCGAGTACTCAAGTAGTGCAAATAAATAACACTAATGATGTACTGTTAAAGCATATCAGGATACAGTACTGCTGTACTCAGCTGATTTGGCTGGTGAGTTGGGAGATGAAAACATCATTGCCTGTCATTGACTGTTGCTTTTTAGCAGCCACGGAATTTGTGAAATTTCATGCCAGTTCACTGCAAAGCCTGTTTTGAGTGAAAAAAAATCTTTATTACTTCTTAATGCACAAAACCAGGTTGTCAGTAGATGTATAAAATGCCCAGAGTAGGTAACTTTTGTTTTTTGTTTGTCAAATTTTCAAAAGCAAATTCAAAATTTTTTTTAAAGGAAAAATATTACTCTGGAAGAAACACAGGAAAATAAGTATTTTGAACTAATAAAAATGCAATTTTGATCTTTTTCAAGGTAAATTCTAACATAACTTTGAAATACTCTTTAATTTTTAAATTAGGAAACTATAGAAACACCCTTTGAAAGAAAGGCAAAGAAATGCAGACAGTATCTGTAAATTTGTTTAATTTTACCACAGTGAATTTTAGGAAAATTATTCAAGTGCTTGTATTTGGTTCTAGTTTGAAGATTTAGACATAATTATGATAAGGAGATAATTTCCCACTTGAATTTAAGAATATTAATCTTCAAAGTATTGTTCTGAACTCAAACTTCTGTTTTCATTCTCTTTGCTACATCAGTGACCATTTCAATATTTTGTTCTGTATGTTTTTTTTTTAAAAAAACAAAGCCTAAATACATAAATATCTGTTCTGTAATTTTTTTCTTTTTTTACTTTGTTATATTATTTATATACTGCTTCTTAATATATATAGGGTTTTTTGCATGTATAGCTAGCTATATTTTTGTTAACAATGTATATGAGCTTTATTAATAGTTCTCAACACAAACATTCTTCTTTCTATTTCTGGAAGATAAATATTTTTTCCAACTATATCCTCTTATTTTCCTAGTTGTTCCTCAGCTTATCAAAATTATTTTCAGTTACTGTTAACTACTAGGGTTTTGCAGTCAATACAAAATTGTATGTTACTCTTAAAGGGCTTTAGGATAGACTTTTGCCTGAGAATAATGCAGATCATCTAGTCTACAAGAATTTTAGAAATGCTAATTTCTCTCCAATGCATTTTCCCCCATTTTTTAATCTCTAACCCATTTTATTATAAGAGTATCTTTTTTTCCCCATAACTGCTCACTTCTTTTCTGCTTCTTTTTTTTTTAAAAATATTTGGTATAATTGTCTCCCCTTACTTCATTCATTAATAGACCCATTTTCTTCTTAACACCTACTCTTATGTCTCCATAAAGACTTTCCTATATTAGAAAGAGATAAGACTACCATAGAAAAGTATCAAGAGATGTGGAAGTAATACAGATGAGACAACTGAAATGAACTGTTCAGTGATTACAAGAAGGTTAGCTGTCAGTCCTTTATACTATTATTTTTAATCTCTATTTGGCTGAGAACCCTGTGAAAAATGGATATTTGCCAAATTTCAGAACTATTTCTTTATGCATAATTTCCAAAATAGAACACCTCTATTCTTTGATATTTAACATCTGAACACAGTTAAATATAGAATTTTGAAAGGAACACTCAGAATAATATCGTTCATAAGGCCAATACAAGTTCTATTTCCTGTCTAATTACAACAATAGATCTTCATAGGATTTCTAAATAGTTTAACAAGAAGCATTTGTCAGTAAATTTTTGCAGCTCACGTCATGTCCACGATTCTGCAGTTCCACGTTGTCAGTAAATTTCTGGTCTGCTCTGTTATAAAGGCACTTTAAACCATAATTGATCCTATGCTGTACAATATCATCTAACAGACAGGAGTTTTCAGACAGAGGCTTATTACTACAGAAAATAACTTTTTTTCACAAAATTTAAAATAGTTGGAGAAAAGGGGGGAGGTTGTATTTAATAATAATAATAATAGCAATAACAGTAATAGCAATAATAATATAAATATCAATAGTAGTAGTAGTAGTAATAATAATAATAATAATAATAATATCTGGGAAATATACTTAGCCCTTTCAGATGACGCAGTAGGTTCTCATACTTCCATGTATGTCAGGTTCCATGTGAATGGTCTGAAAGGGAAAAAACAATTGAGGATGCCTGCCCGGATGGTATTTCTAATGAATCCTGATCAGATACATTTTCTCAATCTTTGTGAGTCAGAGTTCAGTTTCTCTTATTTGCTTTTGGTAACCTGCCATTCAATTATGTCTTGACCTCAGGCTTAGATGTTTCTCATTCCTTTCCTAAGTAGAGATTCCTCTTACCACCTTGGGTTTAAAATGTCTCCTTGACAAATTGCCTGCAAGTTACAGTGTGATTCTGAATTTAAAACCACTTTGTGAATCTAGCAAAAGCAGATTTGACACTTTCTACTAGAAACTCCAGGAGTGCCGGTGGATCTGTGACTCTTACTTCATTGTCTGTTGGAAGTCAAATGCATTCTGGCGGTAAGAGGCTTTGAGAGTGCTCTTGTCACTCAGTAGAGGACCACTCTGAAAACCTTTGAGAGCTTCATCTTATTATGAGATGTCACTATCTGGCAATGGACGAGCATCAAAACGTCATAGAAGCATAGAATCATAGAATAACCAGGTTGGAAGGCACCCACCAGATCACTGAATCCAATCATTCCTATCAAACACTAAACCATGTTCCTTAGCACCTCGTCCACCCGCACCTTAAAAACCTCCAGGGAAGGTGACTGAACCACCTCTCTGGGCAGCCTGTTCCACTGCCCAAAGACCCTTTCTGTGAATTTTTTTTTTTGTGAAAATTATCGTATCACACTCTTGGGATACTCAGTTTGGCAGTTCTTCTCAAATGATTCTTAACAGTAGACAAACATTAAAGGAAAGATGAAAGTGATTTTACTTACTAAATGAAAACTATATGAAGTTTATTCCTTTTCTGGAAGCATAATAAGAAATGAAATAATAACTCACTTCAATGTAACTTGTTCTGGTTTAGCTTAAAGCTAATTTCCACATTTCAGGCAGACTGAAGGCTCTGAAACCCAGGTAATTCTTCAAGTGATTTCCACAGATCACACATCTGTGACCCTGTCCTTTAGAAAGGCCAATCCTTAGGCTTTGCTTTCTTCAAATAGGATCATAACTTGTAGTAAAGCTGCTGATCTTTCTCAACTAAAAGTAAATTCACCTATATCCACTTCCCATAAACCCTCCACCGTTGTAATTGAGTCATTCAGAGCATCTCTTCTGTGCTAGCAGAATTCTACCTGACACTGGATTTATCTTCATTAGAAAAAGATTTCTTTGACTGTCTCCCCGGGTTGAATCTGCCTGCTAGGCAGATTCAACTACACTAAGCATCTAGTTGAGTACAAGCAAATCTGACCTCTAGTGAGAGGAGATAATGCTACCTGGACAGAGTATTAAAAAGTCACTAACTATGATAAAAAATAAAAAATAAAAAATATAAAAAATGCATCCTACTGGGTGATTTGAACTTATTTCATTGCTGATTTAAGTTCATAGCATTTGACAGATGTACAATGGCAAATATTTTTGTACACAAATACAGTGAAGACATTTTACAATACATATGAGCAAAGTGCAATGAGACAAGAAATGCAATCACTCTAGATTTCAGTCTAGATATCCTTGCCCATTCAGAGTCAATTGTGCGTTGCAAGTTGACTACCTATATTTAGTCAAGAAGAGTGAGGAGTTTACAAAGGGAAGATCATTACATCCTTTAGCAGATATTAAGTTGGACTCAACACTTCTCCACCTGGCAGGGACATTTACTAAGTAAAATTGGTCCTAGATATCTACTTCTGTAAGCCACCTGACTCATCAACAGATAAAAACATGTGCAGTGAAACTTATTCTCAATATCCAAGCCCTAAGCCTCATTATGAGTGATATTTGGCAAATATATACACAACTATAATTAATAAATATTTAACCACAAGAATGACAAATAAGTCTTCTCTCAAAACTGTTGTCAAGTCAATTGTGTTCTGTTTATTTATAAATCATAGAAAAGATATGAATTTTAAGATAATACTCATTCTATATTTGGTTAAAAAGTCAATTAACTTAGTGTTAAATTTATTATAGACCTGCTCTATAACTGAATCTCATCAAACCAAAGCAATCTACCTTCATGATCAGGCCCAGAAGGTTGTGTTCCATGGCACTAAGTCCAGTTGGAGGCCAGTCAGTCATTAGTGGTGTGTTCTAGGTGATGATCCTGCGGCTAATGCTAGTCAGCATTGTCAGTAATGGCCTAGACAATGGGAGGGGCTGCACCCTCAGCAAATTATGGCATAATAATAAAGTAGGAAGAGTGCATGATGCTCTAAATGGATGTACCACCATACTGAAACACCTTAAAAGGTTGGAGGAATGGGCTAACAGAAACCTCATGAAAGTCATTGAGGGAAATACAGTCCTGCACCTGCAGGTTAATCATCTCAGGCAACAGTACACAATGGGATTCACATGACTTTGTGACTCTGTGTAAGTCTATTTTAATATAGTGGGATAATTTGACCGATTAGTTAACTTCTTCACTACATAAGATGAGGTCATCAAGGTCATTATTAATCAAGAAAGAAGTCTGGGTACAAATACTATTAAGTTTATGTTGGAGTGATAATGTATTTGCAACACATCTTGCTGGAAGTAATAGAGTGTAATCTTTCAGAAGGTACCAATTGAGAAATAATTAGTATTCAGAATTCAGAATGTGTGTAGGTTTTTTTTTCTTTCTCCCCATGTTTTGTTTTTTTTTTTAACCAATGTCTAGGCACTGGTCATTGATGGATAAAGATCTGCAAAGCTTTTCTTCACCAAAAGGAGGTTACAAAGTATAAGCAAACGGATCAGTTTATGTTCCTCCCTTTTCTGCCTTTATAGCATTTGTTAATCATTGCAAGAATTTTGCTACCCCCAAGACAAGACAGGGCAAATAAACTGTCTGTGTTGTAGTTTGAGGGATAGATGTTATTCAGCTGGGCAAGGTCTATCCTGACAGAAGGTCATGTCTAGCTAACATACCCTGAGATAGTGTTAACCAAAACTTAACCACTTTTCTAGCACTAATATGTCAAATGAGTTTCACAGTACAAACAAGAAAGATACTAGCATAGTTCAAAGAATTCATGACCTGGTGATTCACAGGATAAGAGAAAAGATCTGAATAAAACCCATAAGAAAGGGGGGCACATCTCTCACATCACATAGCTGTGTAAACCTCATCGCAGCTATGTTCTGAGGACAGAAGAGGGCAGATGCACTTGCATAAATAAACTAATGTTTGTGTAACTTGTGGACATGACTAGGTGTAAGATACAGAATTTCTACAAAATGCTGAGTTTCCCTGAAGAGAAGAGCAACATTCTTGGACTTTCTGAACTCTTGACTAGTCTACAAAACAATACTTTCTTAGGAAGTGTAATTTCTGAGAACCTAATGAGGCAGTTTATCCTCCACTTGAGTCAGCTGCTACCTGCTTTCTGTTACTCCTTACTTGAGGCATGAGATAAAGTCTTTTGTTGAATCTCAGTAGATTAAAAAAGGGTTTTATGTGACCTGGCTCAAAATTCAACATCTTTTATACTCCATTGTGTCATATAACATATTTCTAAATAAAGGAAATACCATATGGGGTTTGCTTAAAAAAAAAATAGAACAAGGTTAACAGGACAAATCCAGTGATGAGTAGTCAATACACAGGACAAGATAAAAGGAAGAGATAATGGCAGTAAACATCTGTGTGGAAAATGAAGGGTTTGGTGATTAAAGGTTAGAGCATGCACACAGCAGGAATATACTGTAGGGGTTTAGAGGGTAAAAAAACTAATTAGTGGAATGGATTAAGAGGTCAAGTGCAAAAAACAAAATAGTACTGTTGGCTGCATGAGCAAGGATTAAAACAGGAAGACAATTATGCTGTTGATTCCAGTACTTTTTTAAAAGTGTGTTTGGACTGGATTTGGCACATACAGGAAACTGCATGAAGTAAAAGAACTCTTTAACTGATAAGATGCTGAGCCAGAACCACAGAAGGTATAAAACTTAGCCAGGGAAGACAAAACAGAGATACAGGCCTCCTCCAGATAAGAATATTTTATATTTTAGGTTTTCAGTTATCACAGGCCAGAGATATGAGAGATCTGAGAAAATTTTTGGATAACTTTTACCAGTTGCAAGGCTCAAGACTCACTACAATTTTGAAAGATCTGTTCAATTCCTGTTGTATTCAGCTACAACACTGATTATACATGTGCAGTTTTCCTGCTCCTCTGGTGTGGTAGAGATGTATGATTATTTATGAAGAGCTGCAGCAAGAGTTTAATGATTATTTATGAAGATAATGGCAGAAATTTGTAACACTGACAGGTGTACAAACCCGGTGCTGTTCAGTAAAGCTAGAAAACCGGATGTGGTATTCACTGATGCACTCATGAAAGCTATAAAATACTTCTAACTTTGTAGTCTCCACCATTATGTATTTCAAATGTAAGAATACAGGAATTGTAATGTTTGAATAGAAAATCAGAAAAAAAATCTTTGACTTCATGATGTTGAAACCCTCTAATATAAAATATTTACCTTCATATATATATAGCCTCTAAGCATTTACTAACATGCTAGATCAGTTCACAGAATCACAGAGTCACCAGGTTGGAAGAGACCCATCGGATCATCGAGTCCAACCATTCCCAACAAACACTAAACCATGTCNCCTGTTCTCCAGCCCCTTCACCAGCCTAGTCACTCTTCTCTGGACACGCTCCAGAGCCTCAACATCCTTCTTATGGTGTGGGGCCCAGAACTCTTCATTATCATCATTCAGAAACAGTGATGGACAATGTCCTTTTCAAAGAGCTTGAAAATGGCAGGCTAAATGTAAAAAGATCTTTATCTTGACAGTGTGTGTTTCTTGGAAAAAAATGATAGAATTATCAGTAAATGACTAAATAGTCAATAAATTAATTGCTCTGTTTGGGCACAAGACGTATCTGGATCATGTCACACGAAGATTTGATGAAAGCAATGAATTAGCTTTTCTAAAGCTACACACTTAAAAGCATTGTAACGTAATTTATGACTGAGAGGTTGAAAGGATATGGCTAAGGAGCATTCTGAGCTGTTAATGTTGATTTTTTAATAAACCTTGAAATGCTGGAAAACCTCCAAAGTTCTGGAAGAAGCTAATGTTTCACAATTTATTTCTCAAAATTGTAAAGTGGTCAGCTTTTCACAGTTACACACTCATCATAGTAATGCCAGTTCTGGGCAAAATACTGATATTGATAATATGCAAATAAGGTACAAAAAAGTTAAAGGAACCAGTAAAATTAATGACAATATGGAAAAACTTATAGAAAATTCTTTGGAGTAGTATGCTTAGTAGATAAAGCAAATGCAAGTGATTTCTCCTGTACAGATTTCCCTAAGGCTTGATACTGACTTGACTTGATACTGAAGCACATAATTATGCAAAAATTAGAATGATATACGAACAACCTGCATAAATTAAGCAAAATAGAATCTAGCTATTTCTGAATCTTCTCTTCATTGCAACAAAAGGAAATAATAAAATAGCACAAAAAAGTATTTCTTTTTGACTTTCACAACAGATTATCAAGAAATTTCAGGATAAAAGGAATACTTGCAGAAAACCATGTTTTATATCACTTCGGTGAAAAACATTGTGAGGAATTTAAGACAGTTTAACCTAACTAAACATTAGATATGTACTCCCAGGTTTTGATCAAAATGTGAAGAATATATGTATTCTTCATTATGTTTGTAATGTATAATTCAAACAAGAGCTTGTAAAAGAGCTGGTGCTCACATGATTCCAAAAATTCAAATTAGTTTAGGTTATAGGCCAACAGGCTCCTTTCACATCAAGCAATTTACTGCCAATTCACAGAATCACAGAATCACAGAATCACCAGGTTGGAAGAGACCCACTGGATCATCGAGTCAAACCACTCCCACAAAACACTAAACCATGTCCCTCAGGACCCCGTCCACCCGTAACTTAAACACCTCCAGGGAAGGCGAATCAACCACCTCCCTGGGCAGCATATTCCANTCAGCCAACCAGTTCTCCACCCAGGAGAGTGTGTGCCTGTCCAGGCCGGAGGCTGACAGTTTCTGTAGCAGAATGCTGTGAGAAACTGTGTCAAAGGCTTTGCTGAAGTCCAGGAAGACCACGTCCACAGCCTTTCCCTCATCCAGTAGACGTGTTACTGTGTCATAGAAGGCGATTGGGTTGGTTTGGCAGGACCTGCCTTTTGTAAACCCATGTTGGCTGGGCCTGATCACCCGGTTCTTATATGGCAGTGAGGTAAGAAGCAGAAAAAACCCAACAAAAAAGTTATTTGAGCATGTTTGGTTTTCTGAGATAGATTTGTATATACCTGAATACAAAATATTTTTGGAATATAACAGCAATTCCTCATTCAACTGTAAATGTGTTTTCTTGTGTGCTAATGAAGCAGTTAATCAAGTCTGTTTACTCATTTACAAAATATATATTCCTTATAGCAGCAAGTAGGTTTGTATACATGGTTTCCTTTATTCCACATTCATTGAATTGCTACTGATACAAATAAGATGTCATGGTGGGGTTTTTTTTGTGCTACAGGCAATTCAAACACATAAGAATAGGACCTGACTGATAAGGCGAGTTCACATATCTAAAAAGAGTGTGAAGGTCCTTTATTCTCAGTATGAAGATTTGAAACCAACTTCATTTATTTCACTACAATGGGATTTTTTTTCAAAATTTAGGCACATATTCAGCTTTTTTTTTAATTTCACAAAATTAATACTAGCAATCTCAAGCTGAGAAGGTGAGATGGGATGAGAAGTGAAGGGTCAAAACTTTTTTCTGTGAATATAATCTCATCCTGAGTTTGCTACCTTTTTAATACTCTCAACCTTCTGTGATACTTCCTTTGGGTCACAGACAAACTTATACTTTGCATGTGAAAAGTTAACATACAAGGAACTGCCTTTCAAAGTCTGATCTCAATTAAATCTAATCTGAAAATTTGTTCAGGGAGGAATAGCAAAAGCTTAGGGAAGAGTACAAACAAAACAAAATATGGGTAGGGTCCTCATTGCCTTGGTAGGTTTTTGTAAACATCAGTAATCTACATTCATAACATTTACAGTCACTTTAAATGGGTCAGTTCTGCAAACAGTGTACTAAGCTAGAGGAATCCTTGTGACTAAGACTTAGCCACATAGTCAACAGTATTGGTCAAAGACAAGTTGAATCCAGAGTATGAAGCACAAAACAAAATCAAAATGTGAATATTCAGACTGGCACTGACATAGCAAAGAAAATGGAGGAAAGTGGTGGAAATCTAATTTATCTTAGATCTGACTTTATAAGGAAAACAGAGAATCTGATTGATTTGAACAGTACATAAATGACAAACTGATCACTATGTGAAACAAATGCCATACAAGGATGAATATGCCAATGTAGGATGCTCAAGACTGTACTTCTGTAAGTTTTATTAACTGCCGTGATTTGAAATACCAGTTAAAGTTATAGAACATACTTTTTACGTATGATCGAGATTTAAGTTGTATAAATGGGAATGCAGACTGACTGTCACTAGCAACAAACGTTGTCTAAATAGGATATTATTCCAGGCCCATTTTAGTATAGATAATACAACAATTCACAAAAAGAGAGTTCTGGTAATTTTTTTTTACAGTAAAGATATGTAGAAAACAAAAATATGCCAAAATTAAGGTATTTTAAGAATCAAAATACTGCATATGTTTTATAGATTTCTTTCTCTATAGATCTCCTTCTTTTCTGTGGATTAGTGCTGATCACAATGACTATGTGACATGTGCTATAATGTATCGTACAATGGGATGAGTGGTATATAAGTGGTATATAAGCCATAGTGTTGGAGAACTGGTTTTCAAATTGTATTCCTTTGATCTTTGTAGTTTACAGGTTACTTGAATGTTGCTGGAAGACACCTTGTAGATTTTACCTTTTTCATTCTGAAGAGTAGGACTGTTAATTTAAATGCCCTGCAGATCTGTCTATTGTATATTGGTGTNCTAACAAGAGAAAATAAATCATTACACTCCTCAGATAGCAAAATCTCACTCGGCATTCCACGCCACTCTGGAGTCCACAAAGCTCCACCGAGCTTGACCCCCCACACATAGACAGACGGACTGACATCAGCACCAGACCTTCCAACACACACACCGGAGAGAAGAGAGAGACAAGATGGAGCCGGATCCAGAAAATGAAGTGTGTCCCACCCCCAATTACACCCTTATTTACTTAGAAAAGGTTGCATGGAATACTTGGGATTTGTAGGTTTTTTCCTCAGCCACAACCTGGCTATTCTTAAAGGGGCCAAAATCAAACCATGACAATTGGGAAACATTAGGTGTCTTCCAAATTAACAATGAAAAACTATGTGGAAAAAGAAGTTCATCTCTTGTCTGGGATAGAATTAATTTTCTTCATAGTAGCTTTCAGATTTGTGCTGAAAACAGCATTGATAAGAGTGATGTTTCAGCTGTTGCTGACCCGTTCTTATACAGAGTCAAGACCTTTTCTGTTCCTCTCAACATCCCACCAGAGAGTAAGTTGCGGATGCACAAGAATCTGGGAGAAGACATAACCATGACAGCTGACCCCAGCTGACCAAAAGGATATTCTATACTGTACAATGTTATGCTCAGGATAAAAGCTGGGGGTAGAGGAAGAAAGGGGGAGCATTTGGAGTGATGGTATTTGTCTTTCCAAGTAAATGTTACATGTGATAGAACCCTGCTCTTCTGGACTTGGTTGAACATCTGCCTACCAATTGAGAGTAGTAAATGAACTTATTTTGCTTGTGCACACAGCTATTGCTTTACCTTTAAACTATCTTTATGTCCACTTATGAGTTTTCTTACCTTTAGCATTCTGATTCTCTCACCCACCCTACCAAGAGGAGTGTGTGAATGGCTGTGTGGGACTTAGTCCTGGCAGGCTAAAACAAGCAAAAAATAATATGTAACCAAAACTAGAATTTCTGCTCTAAAAATGGTGCACTCAAATGCACACATGATCGCATCTACAGGTACTTTGGAAGGTAATGACTGTGGATCCATGGAGGTATTTATAGTAGTGGCTGTTGAAAGCAGTCAAAGGCTTTTTGGGTGCTGGAAGACAACATTTCATCTAAAATCATAGAATCATGGGACGGTTTAAAGACCTTACAGNAGGTATTTATAGTAGTGGCTGTTGAAAGCAGTCAAAGGGTTTTTGGGTGCTGGAAGACAACATTTCATCTAAAATCATAGAATCATGGGATGGTTTAAAGACCTTACAAATCATTGAGTCTAACGATTAACCAATCACTGCCAAGTCCACCACTAAACCATATCCCTAAGTGCCATATTTACATATCTTCTAAATTCCTCCAGGGATTGTGACTCAATCATTTCTCTGAACAGTCTCTTCCAATGTTTAATAATCCTCTCAGTGAACAATTGTTTTTCTAATATTCAATCTAAAAGATTAATTTAATAGACTTATAGAAGAATTCCTTGGGAAAAAGATCTCTTCTGCTGTAACAAATCTCTGTAAGTATACCACCTCTGTGTTACACAACTTAATCATGTAATATGCTTGAGCATTGCTAACGTATTACCAATGAGCTCTTGACCTGGTATAAGGCCAAGCAGATAAATTCAAGACAGAATGATTTCACTCTCTCACTTGAGGAGGAGAAGGCTTGAGATTTATCTGCACTTGATATTTTTACTCTACTGTACTGCACTCTTGGTAACAGTTGAGAAAACATATTGGAAGATTGGTTTATTTATCATAATCTTCATCCACTGAAGCATGTAACACATTAATGCTTAAATATTCCATAGGTGTATATATATGTGGTTGACCACCTGGACACTATTATATTAGAATATTTGGGAAAAAAAAGATATGTTCCTTTTATATTTCCAGACTTAATTGGTACTGAAATTTGGCTGCAAGTTCTTTCCCTGTAACTTCACCAAATGTTGCTACAAAACATTTTGACACTGTTATAAATTACTCACAGGATGCACAGTCTGTGTTCTTGTGATGTCTGTCACCTCCCATTGAAAAAGGAACAGAGGAAATGTAGAGTCTTCAGTTGTGGATGAGAGCAGTCTTCTCCTATCCTCTCCTTTGTCCCTTTGGTAAAACAGGTGTCTGACTCTGAGGGGGAAATGGTAAAGGATTTATAAATTAGACAGACCCTGAGAATATGATATAGGACCTAACACTAAAGGAAAAACACATACAAGTATGGACAAAATATATATATTTTGAAATGCTTTCAAAAATAATTCATTTTTTGCTTTATATATATGTTTATATATTAGAAAAAACTATTTCTGTTGCTACTAGCACTTTACCAGAGAGGCCTCTACTGAACTTTCTCCTTTTTATGTAAAATAAATTTAAGAAAAAAAAA
>WAAB01007250.1:1506-56595 GCA_013389865.1 Piaya cayana | reverse complement strand
GTTATTTTATTATTCTATGATTTGTTACACTATCTAGCATATGCTGCTTGTGGGCTACAAAGACTTCTACTGATTTAGAGTAAAAGTAGAGCTGAGGTACAGGATATTTTTTGCGAGTTTCTAGAAGGCTTTTTGCCTGTCTGCTTACCGCAACGCTGTCAGTTTAAGATTGCCTGGTTTTCATTTATAAAGACAGCTATGTGAATTTTGTGTTAGTTACAAAATGGCAGGGGACCTAGTGATAGGGAACATGGAAGAAGTAGAAATACTCAATGCCTTTTTTTTTCTTTTCCTTCCTTTTCAACTGCTAGAACTTGTCTTCAGGGTTTTCCAGGTCTCTGAGCCTGCAAGCAGAGTCTGTGTGTATGAAGCAGTACCCACTGAAAAGGAAGACAGTGTTAAGAATCTCTTGCACCAATTAGATGTACACACGTCAGTAAGACCAGGTAGGATATGTCCAACGATGCCGAAGGAGCTAGGCAATGTCTTTGTAAAAGCTGGTCTCTATTATCTTCAGAAGGCAAAGTTATGGAGATTCCCAGTAACTGAAAAAAGGCAAACATAGCACGCATCCTCAAGAAGGGCAAGAAGGAGCCAGGTAACTACAGGCGAGTCAGCATGACCTCAGTCCCTGTAGAGACTGTGAAGCAAATCGTCTTGCAAGTTCTTTCCCAACACACAATGGACAAGAAGGTGATTTGGAGCAGCCAGTGTGGATTTGCTTGGCAAGTCATGCCTGATCGACCTCATTTTTTTCTGTGTTGAAATGCCTGGCACTGTTTGCAAAGGGATGTAGTATACTGTGATTTTAGCAAGGCCTTAGCCCCAGTCACATCGTTATCCGATTAGTGAAGTGTATAGGCTAGATATCAGACCAACAGTCTAGGAAGCAGCTCTAAAGGTTATTATGGACTAACAGTTGAACGCAAGTCATGGGACCAAGAAACAGTAGCCAGATCCTGGGCTGTGTGAGTAAATGTATAGCCAGCAGGTCTGAGGAAGTGATCCATCTCTTCTGTTTGGCACTTGTGAGACTGTATCTGGAGTGCTCTGCCCAGTCTGGGGTTCCCCTGTGAAAGAAGGAGATTGATACACTGGAACAAGCCCAGTGCAGGACCAACAAGGAGGCTAGTTATAGTAGATTATGCTGTGGCAGGAAAAATCAGGTAAGTTTCCTCACATTCCAGTAGAGACAGTAGAAATTAACTTGCTGCTCTGAAATGGGAGCAGAATTTTTATAGGAACAAAGCATGTGTGTATACATATATACAGTGTTTGACTCCTAAAATAAGGACATGAGCTAGAAATCATCCATCTTCTAAAGTTTAATATACCATTAATGTGATAATTAGATTCATAGAATAGTTTGGGTTGGAAGAAACCTTAAAAGATCATCTAGTTCCATCTCTCTCAGCCTGTCCTCATATGAGAGGCACTCCAGCCCTCTGATCATCTTTGTAGCCCTCCTCTGGACCCATTCCAACATTTCCATATCCTTCTTATGTTGAGGATTCCTGAACTGGACATAATACTCCAGATGAGGCCTCACAAGAGAGGAATAGAGAGGCAGAATCACCTCCCTTGACCTGCTGGTCATGCTTCCTTTAATGCAGCCCAGGATATGATTGCTCTTCTGGGCTGCAAGTGCTCATTGCCAGCTCACGTCAAGCTTCTCATCAATCAGCACCCCCAAATTCTTCTCTACAAGGCTGCTCACATTTGCATCATTCTCCATTCTGTAATGAAATCAGGGATTGCCCCAACGTGTGTGTAGGACCTTGCACTTAACCATGTTTAACCTCATGAGTTTCTCACAGGCCCACTTCTCCAGCCTGTTCAGGTCACTCTGGATGACAACCAGTCTTTCCAGTGTGGCATTGACCACTAGTCTCTGAATAGGACCATCCAACCAATTTCTTATCCACCAAACAGTCCACACATCAAATCTGTATCTCTCCAGTTTAGAGAGAAGGGTGTTTGCAAGGAACATGTCCCACGGAGTCCTGCTGACTAACTCCTTGAAGAGCTGGGAGTCTGCTTTCCTGAAATTTAGGGTCCTGACTATACTCCTTACTAGCTACTTGCTCAGGACCTTGAACTTCACCAGTGCATGATCACTGCAGCCCATGCTGCCTCCACTGCTAATGTAACTGATGAGCTCATTTGTATTGGTGATCATCAGGTCCTATATTGCATCCCCTCGGGTGGGGGTCTCTGTTAGCTGGATTGAGTGTCTCCTGGATTGCCTACAGCTTGCTGTGCTACTTTTCCAGCATATGTCAGGGTGGTTGAAGTCCCTGAGAAGGATGAAAGCTTGCAAGCATGAAGCCTCCTGTAGCTGAAGGAAGAAGGCTTCATCAGTTGGCTCTCCTTGATCAGGTAGCCTGTAGTATACACCAACCACCAAGTTCCTGTTGGTTCCTCAGTCTTTTATTCTCACCCACCATCTTTCAACCTGTTCATGGCTACTCTTTAGTCACAGCTCTTCACGTTCTATACCTTTCCTGATATGGAGGGCAACGCCTCCACCCCTCCTTCCTGGTCTCTCCCTTCTGAACAGCCTGTGGCCATCAATAGCCACACTCCAGTTATGGGATTCGTCCCACCAAGTTTCAGTGATGGTAACCATTTTGTAGCTTTCTAGTAGCATAGTAGCTTCCAGCTCCTCCTGTTTCTTGTCCAAGCTTCCTGTGTTTGTATAGGGGCACTTCAGTTGGGCTGTTGGTCACATTGCCTTCTTGAGGAAGACTCTTTATTTCCTTTAAGGTGTTTTGTGGAAGTTTCTTTCCTGGCACCTACTACCTCATAAGCCTCCCACGCATCTCCACAGGACTTCGACTATGCTATGGCATCCCCAACATTCCCTTGGCCAGCAGGTGGAGGGCCCATACCAGCACTCCGTCCCTCAAACCATTGGCTGCCCTCCCACCACTTGCCATAGGCTAGCCTAAATTACGCTATATTCAATCTGCCTATGTGTATAAAGCTACTAAAAGAATTAAGATTTGGTCTGCTTAGGACGTAATGCTGGTAAATGGAATCATGCTGTATTTGACACAGGTTTTCATCTTTTCATCTTCCTTCAACTGTCTTTTTTTTTTTTTTTTAAAGAAAAAAAAAACCCAGTAGGTTGACTTAGGAGGCCCCAGTTCTTGTGTTCTTGTGTTCTTCACATTATATAGAAGTTCAAGAGGACAATTTTACAACTGAATCAGAACAAGTCTCATTAAAAAATTATTGCAACATTAGTTGAAGAAAGGTTCACCAACACAAACCTGTAAGCCTGTACTATTTTCCCTGTTATGCTTCATTTTCTCCACCAATAGAAAGGTACTATAAGACTCTTCTTTGGAGAAGTGTTGGCATATTGGTTTTGACTTTGTGGAAGGCTTGTATTAATCAGGCTTCTAGATACTATGATTTGTGGTTACTTGGAGTCTTGAAATGCTTGGGAGCTGGAATGTGGGGCTAATACTACAGAGGAGGAAAAGAAAGGGTCGCTTGTAAAGTGCTAAGGATGCAGCAACCGATCTGCCTGTTATGTCTGGGCACTACAAACTCTTACCTTGATGGAATTAGATCTGGGCCAGCTAGGTTTAAGTTATTAATTTGAAATGTTTCCTTGAAGTGATGTCACATGCAAGGCATGTTCTTTGTGGTCTATCTCTATCTGGACTAGTAGCTGGTGAGTAGTTTTAAGTGCTATGTATAGTGTTAAGACTTGCAGTGTGAAAATGCCCAAGTGGTGTTACTGGAAACTACTCCTTTGAAGGTCATCACCCTGATTAATTAAAATGGTATTACTTACTACTTTGTGGCTTTATTGAAGTGGAGCCACTTACGACTTCCATTTGTGTGTGTCTGTGCTTGCACTCAACTCAAACAAGACTGATTCAAATTTTTCTTTGAAACTTGATCCCTGTTCCTGACTTTCTGCAGGGTTTTTTAATGTCTCTGCATGTATTCCCATATTTTGTTTGGAAAAAAAAAAATTTGGCTTGGAGCCCTGTTATAATCCCCAAAATAGGAAAAAAAATCCCTTCCAGATTCCCCCCCCCACTTTCGTAGTCAGTTCTAGCTTCTCATTCTTTACAAAGATTTTGGATGTTACTAGCAAATCAATAATTTTATACACCTTGCTAAGGTTGCTAATGTTAGTGCTGATTCTGAAGGCTCCCAGAACATTTCAGTTATATAAACAAATCTCTTATGCAACCTTTTCTAGGAAGAAACACTGTTAGATACTTCAAGAGCAAGTAGAGAAGACATTCATTTTCAGTGAGGAACTGAGGAAGGATGATTACAGCTGATAGAGTTAAGAGTGTAGCCAGGAAGACCCTGGCTAAAATGTATGCCCTTCTGATAAGGAGTAATATTAGCACCTTACCTACTGACCATCACTAGCGTTTTTGGCAGTGGAAGAACACTCAGCAGACTGCTGCTCTTCTACAGTTTTGAAGAGCATCATTATATCATGAATAGCCAGCAGCAATTTTTGCAGTTTTCCCATCAGAGTGTTAATATCATAGATTTAATTTAACATATGAGTTGAGAATTTATTTTTTTTTTAAGTTGGCATGGTGGGTAGTAATGTTCTCAGTCTGCCATTTTGTTGTGTTTTTCTCCAATACTCCCTTTGATACACTAAAAAGATGCAATACCCAAGGCAGGAAGGGAGTGTTTCTGTGCTATTTGGTCATTCATAATTAAGACAAAAAAAGGCCCAGAAAACCTTACTGCAGTGTTTTGCAACAAGCCAGTAAGTGTTTACTTAAGTTAAGGAACTTCATTTAAGTTGACTTTAAATCAGGGCGGCATCCTTATCAGCAATGGCAAGCAATTGACAAGATCTTCAGACAAGTTGTTTCAGTGGAGACAGGAGTTCATTGTAAAAAGCATTGCACTTGAGGTCTGTTTTGAAAGTATATTATTCCTGAAGTCTGGTAGCTTTTATAGCTGTCTTTGTTTCCCAGTAGTTGTCTCTGGAGAGCCTTTTTGGGAGTGGTGTCATGTTTTGTGCAAAGCTGCACAGTGTGCAGCCTAATGAGCTTGCTAGGGAATGTACTAGCTGCAGAAATGGAACCAACTCAACTACAACTGTGTGTTGCTGCACTCAGCAGGTTAACCAACCTCTTCCATTGTACCAGGTGAACGCTCCATCTTTCTTCAAATTAGTTTGGTGTTTTAAACTGCATGCTTCATAAAAAGGGTGGTGGTGACAGAAAAAGAAGAACACGACCTTAGCAGCACTGAGTTGTCTTCCTTCTTTGCCACAACTTGGTTCTGGAAGGAAGAGTCCTGAACGTGTGGGGAGACTTTTAGTCTTACACTGTTATCTTCTTGTCATGATTGTGGCGCATGCTTCATGGGATGCTTAGAAAAGCAAAAAGCTTTCTGGGGTGCTCCTTCAGCAGGCATAAAAATACAAGTCTGTAAAGAAGAGGATAAGCCACCATCATCTGATGAGAAGGAATTAGTATTGTAGACCTATTAATCTGTTTTTCTGTGCTGATACTGCAGAGCATTGTACCACTTAGTGCCATTTGTGATCATGGGCACCAGCAGCTGCAGAACAGTGGTGATCTTTGGCACCAGGCTGTGACTATCATGACACGTGACAGCACTTGCTTCATTGCCCAGATGTCTTGAGTCTCTATTCTGTGCCCTTCAGTTGTAAACTCTGTTTAAAAAAATACTAAAGAGAGAAGTAGTTGTGTTTTCAGTGACTGTTTTTTTTATCCTATGTCAAAGGTGCAACTGATAGCTTTTATGTCATCGTGAAAGTGTGTACAAAGTGTATACAAGTGTAAGTTGTTCTTTCAGCTAACAACAAATATACAGTGATACTGTAACATGATAGTAGTTCAGTTCAGTATGAGAAAACAAGAGATGTCTGTGCTTATTGTTGGAATCGCACTCAGCTGTACAAGATCTCCAGATAATAGTCATAATTCTCATACCAATTAACCACGGATTTACCTGCTTCAATATATTTGAGGTGTTTGTTACTCTGTGGAGAGATATTTGTTAAGCTTCTGAATGGAACTGATAGTGCTTAGAATGGAAAGTTTATCCAACCCAGAGGAGAGCAGTGTAGGAGTAATACAAGAGGCTACTGATGAGAGGATCGTAGAGGAATGGGTAGGCAGCTCAGACTCATCATCATGTGCAGTCTGCATTTCACAAAAAGGTGTTGTGTGTTCAGTTTTGCATGAACGAGGCCCCTTGGTGAAAGATAGATGAAAAATGGTGACTGCACTGTTTACCATCTTCAGTAACTTTCCTGTGTATAGCTGCTACTACTGCTGCATGCCAAGCTAGTTTGTGGCACTAGGGGAACATAAGGAACCCTGCTATGATACTTCTTATGCTCAGTCTTCCTGTGCCTCAATTTGAAACAGATAATAACTGTTCTTCCAAATTTAAGCCATTTCAGTTTTCTTCCTGTGGTGCATATTGTATGGGAACAGATACGTGGGGCACTTGTAATACAAGTGGAGATTAGTGCACTCTTTTGGGGAAAATAACATATATAACATGTATCATACTTCAATTAACATTGACCAATTTGAACAGCTTGTCTGGTTTTAATAATTCTTTCTCTGTTTATTAGTCTAGTGTTCTGTGTATCTCACGCATGCTTGGGAGATTGTTCCATTCATTCCCATTTTAGCTGCTGCACTGTGTCACTCAGTCACTGTGTCACTGGCTTCCTTAAGTTTTAGTTCTACATCTTTAAATGCTAATCTATGAAAGGCATAGTCCAGATGGATAGTGAAGTGACAGTCACCTGAGGTAAACAGTAAAGGTACATAAGAGCTACCAGATTTGCTGCCCATGGAGAACTTATTTTCTTTACTGTTAGGGACACAGACCTGGTGTTATCTGCTATGACATTTGCTCTTTTTGGATGCATGTCAACTCCATTTGTCAAAGCTTTGAGATAAAGATGTAATTTCTGGAGACAGTTACTCAAATAACTTATGCCAAGTGTTGATTGGATTCCTATATATGCTTGTTGCAAGTGTAATCTCTTAATCTTGGAAGAAGTAATTGGTTGAACTGCACAGCTTCTCTAACATAAACGGTCATTTTTAAAGGAGTTATGGTATTGACTAACCTGTTGACACCATTAGTGAGATAATCATACACTGCTGTTTAAGAAAACAAGCACAGAGAGGGTGCCTGATTAGCATGTACTCAGAAGAATTCTGGCCAACGTTTCTGCTTGTCATTTTCATTGAGCTCCCTTTGAAAATATGTGACGATTTTTAGAGCTTTGAAGAGTGAGAGGATTTTTCTGATGCTTCTAGAGGGGTGGACATAAAGCTTGCTTTGGTTATTTTCTGCTCTATTAGACTTTGTTTATTAACTGAGGCAGAGCATTGGCCTGAACCAGTTGCTGTTGAGCTCCTCCTAGCGTTGCTGTCTTTACTCTGGGAAGTTAGCTCAACTATAAATACATGCATCAAGTAATTAAGCTAGTTTTAAATTAACTACATGTATAAACATGCCTGATTAGAGAGTTTGTGATAAAAATGACCAGCATACAACCCTGCAAAGATGTTTGTCCATTGCTTATTATGGGGTCTTACCACAGGAGACCTACACAGGCTGGCATGTATATGCTGTGTAGTACATAGCTTAAGTGTGTGTGTGTGTGTGTACACAGAGTTATATATATACATACATACACGTGACATTGTCTTAATCTGTTGGTTTTATCTCATTCTGTGTTTCTGGAAGAGTCAGTTTGCAGTTTTGCTTTATAGGATATGCTTGACTTGCTTATTAACAGCAATCTACCCTACAGGCAGTGCTAGTGTAATGTGAGGGACCAGATGCTGAATTAGGCCCATGGAAATTCATCAGTGGTCCTCATTTAGAAGATTTCTTTTTTGGTTTTTGCAGAAATAATTGCCATTTTAACCATCAGCTTAAAAGCAGTATATCTCAGCTTAGAGATTTATTTTAAAACATTTGTTAATAAAAATGATGCTTAGAATCTGCGTGGTTTTGCCAACAGGAAACAAGTCTACAAATCTGGAGTCCTGGAAATGATGAATTCTTTGATGGCATTTTAAGCTGCTGCTTGAGAAAACCTTCTCTTGCAGGAAGTTGTTAAGATGCTTGAAAAATGTGGTAATCAGTGGGAGAGAGGTCTGATGAGAAGTGAGCCTCGTGAGGTAGATTTTCATAGCTTAGTTACATTATTACATTCTTACATTAGTGATATTTAGCTATCTACATTTTAAAAAGTAAGGCTTCACATATTTTTTCCTGAATTACTATCTCAATTCTGAATCTGATATATTGGGTTTTTTTCAATTCTTTTTTTTTTTACCAGCTGAAGCAGAGAAGTCAATTATTGCTCCAAACTGTGACAATAGTGATAATTTGCTGACAATACGGGTTTTTTTGTACAAGAAAGATAGTCATTGTATTAATATAATTTCCTACAATATTTGCTACAGGAGGCTAAGTTTTCTAAATTGTGGCCAATTAATGGTGCAGTTAGTATTAGAATTCTGTGCTCTTATTCCAATGCATGCATCAAAAGACTGGCTTACATACAAGGTTCTTATATACTCATTTATTTGGAATATATTAGGTTGATGCAAACATCATTGTGTAAATTGAATGGAAAAGGTATGCATGAAAATGGACTTTATATTCCTTTTCAAGAGGCCTCTGATGTTTGGCATGGCTTGTTATGTCTTTTTCTGCAAGGAAAAGCTTCTAAGGTATTTTGAGCTTCTTAAATGCTATTAGCTATCTAGTAGTATCTGATCATAGCAATGTTGTTCTACTGGACTTACCTAAGGACAGCTTCAGTTTCATCCTGGAATGCAGCAGGGTCCTGTGCCCTGATAGATTTTGCAGCAGATGTCAGAGACAGGCTAAATTTGGCAGAAATTTCCCCTAGTATTTCAGTAACACTGGCTGCTTCCTTAATTCAGTCACTGAAGTTATGTCAGATATCTCCAAAACCATTGTAATCTTTCCCAGCACTGGCTCAATAGCTTCCTTCAGTAGCTGTTGATCTAAATCAGGCACAGATCTGCAGAATATTCTCTTGTTCTTTCGTAGTCTCCTTCTTTCACAGTTTGTTCCAACATCTTGGAAGCTTCCAAATTGTTCCTTGTCATTTTGGTTTGTGGTGATGATGTATACAAGATAGTAAACTGTGTGGGTAAACATCCATTTATTGTAAACTTTTGTATCTTTTAAATACAGCTGGTGCTTTGAATTAAGAGAAGTGTGATGTAAATGATAGAATCTCTATATTGGTGTTAATTGTCATAATGTTCTGCATTTCTTTGGGATTGGTTTCAGATGCAGATGAGTCAACACTGTCAAGACTGATAAAAAAACTTTAATCCAGGGGAGGAGATAAGATTCCCATTTGGTCACTGTTTATAGCTCTCACAAAGTGCCAAAACACCATTGGCATGCACTGTTCTGCAGATTCTGTGGTAGAACCGAGACTTCTGTTAGTAAAATGTGTCCCTCTTTGGACACAGAGAGAAGATTATCTCTCTCACCCCAAGGAGGACTACCTTGGAATTGAAATGGCTTATTTCTGAAGCTGGATGTAGCTTTATTGTAACTACTCGATGGCAAATTTTCTCTGTTAGAGTTATCTTAGGATTTTTAACTCTAGCCTTAGTATTTTTACCAGGAAATTGATAGGATTCTGTAGTTGGCAGACGTTCTGTTTTTTTCTCTTCGATCTCTGCTTTGCCTGTTTTGAATGATTTAGGTCTCAGAAGATCAAGGGCTTGCACTTAACCTTCTTGCAGATGTTCCTTGTTAGGATGTAGTGGTACTTCATTCAAATTAATGAGTTGTCTTGTCAGTTACTGCACCTCTGTGATGGGATGGGAAGTACATAAACATGGTTCTTGAGGTATACAAAATAAGTAGGCGGGCAGATGCATTAGCTGTTTTTACCCTAAGCTACGCAAAGATGCATATCTCCATAGAATATGGTAGGAAAAAATAGTAAAGGTGTAGCAGAGGAACTTATTAAAGAATATTCTCTTTATTTGCAATAGTATGCATATGGAATTGCCTTCAGACTTGTGGATCTGTAGAGGAAATGAGATGCCACCTTTCTCACATGTAAGTGTGTATTGCTTTTGCTGGTGTATAATTTAGCCTGCGGACTTCCAACTGCGTTGACAGCTACCTCTAGCCCTAGCTCTCTTTCTGTAGGGAAGAGAAATTTGCTACTGTAGAAATTAATAAGGAAGGAAGAACCCCTGAACTCGTACTTGACTAGATGGCATGGATAACAGAAAAGTAAGTATTTGCCTCTTAATTCATATCTTCCTCTGTGGCACACATGAACAATATTTTTTGAGACCAGCTACAGGTGTTAGTGGAACATGAGTCTTTTCAACTTCTGTGTGAAAGGTCTAGCTCTTTTCAGTAGTTAGAAACTGCTCATCAGTTTGTAGGCTCTCATGGATGTTATTTCAGTACCTGTTCTGCAAAAGAACACTAAAGATTTTTCTGGACATGACAGTGGTGCTTGAGTGAGCAGAGAGAAGTAACTTCCATAATAATGTGCATCTTTGCTTTATGATAATGTTGCATCAGAGCTTTTTTCAAGAATGTAGAATATGCATGAAGTCCAACAATCAAAGCCAAATTAGCTTCTTTGGATCCATACAAAAAAAATTAAAGTACTTTGCTTAAATAAGGATACTATTGACATGAAAAGTTTCTTGTATTTATTCTTTGGTCTGAATGGAAGCAGCCTTCATTTATGACTATTAGGGTTTTGATTTGCTGGAATTTTTTGTTTCTTGTCACCTGATTGCAACATCAGTTTTCTGAAAAATATTGACCTTATTGGGTTTGTTGAGCTGTTTTTCACTATGCTTCAGTTTCAGGTTAACTTGAAAGCATTTTATTATGTGCCATGAGAAGAATTCAACGTGTTTGGTGTTCCCCTATTCATTCACTGTGGTAAGGACATGATAAAACTATTGTGAAAGATGAACTGAGCAAAACTGCTCATGACATAGAGTTTGTCTTCTGACTTTGTCTTGAACACACCCCACCTTAGAGAATTAATTTTCAACATGACTTCTGAGTAGGTTACAATTTTGCATAGATGGTCTTCAAAAATACTGTGTTTACCAACTAAAAGTCTTTGTTACTTAAAACGTTTCTTTACTTGCATATTGTTCTAGATTACTTGTATACAATCTGACATTGAAAGCATGATGTCTACCAAATAAGAATAAGAACAAGTGTACAGATAGTTCTGAAAACTTGGATTTGGTATCTGGAGTACCTTTGCCTTTGAGTTTGTTTTTTCCTGTGAAGAAAATTTTAAAAATGAAAGATAGAATATTTTAAAAACAATTCTTATAAAACTTGTCTAAGTTCAGCTTAATTCCAAATTTTTCATATCAGCAAGAGTTAGCTTGGGCTCACAGATACCCTGTTTTGTTTCCCGTCTCCTATTCCTCCCCCTATTTTTTTCCCAACTGATAGGAAAATATTTTTTTGCAAACATTAATATGTGCTTTCAGTTTTGAGTGAGCTAACTAACTTTGTTCCTAGTTCAAGTAACTTAATATTTCTGCAAGTTTGTAGCTGATTGAATGATGCTGTACCCAAAGAAAGAACATGATTTGAAGTGTTGAAATGTCAGTAGTATGCATCTCAAATATTTCCATATTTTTTTTCTGTCTGATTTTTTAACTTGTGGGCAAAGATTAGGAGGAATACTTTGCACATGAGAAACAGTTTGCTGTTTACCTCTTTTAAATGGCAAAGTTCTCTTCAGGTGTGTATCTTCACATATTCTTCTGCTTCTATTATAAACTGCTTGAGAGACTGTTTTGGCCACCAGTCTGCCTGATTTTGTCTTGTTTTTTTTGTTTTATAAAATGGGAATGCTACTGGCAATGCAAACAACTGCATTACTATTTTTAAGTCTCTTAACTGGTGTTTCAGAAGACATGAAGATAAGAGGGATATGGAGAGCATGACATTGTTGTGAGTGTTGGAGTTTTAACACAGTTTTAAATCTCCCATACAAGGAACACCCATAGAATGGGAAGACTGAAGGCTGCCTCCGTATTTAGAGCTTTCCTGAGACCATCCAATTTGCCTTTCATGTGGGGAGGCAATCTTCAAGAAGAGGTGATGTGCCATTTCTTCATTATGTAAATTGTATAGCTTATTTTGCTTGGAAGAGAAATTATGATATTTCTACTGTGTATATACCTGCAGTCAGAATTCTCCATTCTTGAAGGTTGTCATTTGGTCCATAGCAAGTGGTTGTGACAAACAGATTTCGTGTGGGTTTCTCTGCACGTGACCTCTGGATATGGAATGCCATTACAACTAGTTTTTCTTATTTGACACCTTACTGTCTTCATCTGTGGTCAGTGATTCTCAGAGACTGAGTTCTCCATTAACACCAGCTCTCTGTTAATAATGCTGCCACATATTGCCAGCAAAAAACATTAGCAGATATGCATACATACGTGTTTTCTCTTTGTCTTCATGATCACTGGAACAACCCCTCCCACGTGCACATGCTTTTTTTGCTTACCTATCTGATTATTCAGTAGAGTTCATTATCATTGAGCTGTCCAAGTTCACAAACTACTTTCAAGTTCCTACATAATTTAATATAGAAATAATTCCAGCCCTGTGAAATCCTTTGAAAAACTGGAACGTTGACTACAATTACGTTTTCTTACTGGGACAGTCTGATAAAAATCTATGGTTTTTCAATTCTGTATTATCAAACTCTAAAGGGAAGTCCCACCTTGGATTAGATGAGAGTACTCTGGCTTCCATAGTGGCGTCTTTGGAAGCAATGAGCTGCTATCGCTATTTCCCAATACATCAAGCCATGTTGCTTAGCACTTAAACTATGTTTCAGATAAAGCTATGCAAAGGCACTTCTCATGTGTAGTATTACATGGTAATATACTTTTCTCTTAAGAAAATCCACAACCAGTCTGTAACTGGAAATATTTACTTGAATGGCTAGGGGGAATCTCCTGGAGCTGAAGGGGAGCTGGGTGTTTCAGCTATCAGCTAGTGCTTTATAAATATCTTAGCCCGGATTTAGGAATAAAGTTGCTGAGTCTTGGCAGGATGTTAATTAAGAAGCAGCTGTAGTGCCTAGATAACAAAGTGAATATGCTGTATGTGAATTAAAGGTTGCTTTTTCTATTCTTTTCCCTTCAGTATACTCATCTTCAGTCAGTGACTTTTTTTCCTTAAACTGAGCAGTGTAACTTCTGAATGAGGAAGGGAGTTTTGTCAGAGACCTCACAGGAACAGTGTGTTCCAGACATCTTTTTCTGTAGGAGCAAGCAATAAAGTGCTCAAATTACACTTTTAGTTTTACTTGAGATTTAAAAACATGTCTCTATAGTACCCATCCTTTGTCTTGCTACCATCTTGCATTGTTCATTTCATGCCTGCTCTGATGTGGGTTGGCCCAATGTAGGTGAATTAGCCATTTTGGTAAAACCCCCTCGTAATATTAGACATTGTGAAGATACAGAGCTAGGCTTTTTGCTGAAATATCACGAAATCCCAGGAAGAAGACAAGAAAGAAATTCTAAGAAAGTTAGCAGCCCATAAGTTTGTTTGTTTGTTTTTCATAATTTTAAGGAAAAACTGAGAGGAGAAATTTTTTTGATGGTATGTTTCTAGAAAGAAGCTTGGATCCTCACTGTTGTTTCATAATAATGAGATGGATTCGGTTATTCTGTTCCTTGTGTAATGTTTTACTTTCATGGTTTAACTCAGTTCTTAGTGAAAGCATTATTTAAGCTGTAATATCTGGAGACCTAATGAGTTAAATCCTATTGAATAACAGCATTGGTTTTGGCCTTTTCTAGTTGTGTTTGAATTTTGTCTGAGTGTAGTTAAGGAATGTCATATATAGAATACCTAGTCCTTAGTGAGAGACTGAGGACTTTTACGTTCTGAGTCTTGTTAATAAAAATAACACTGGTTTATGTGGCTATTTGATTTCTGCTGTGGAGATTTAATTTTTCTTTCCTCTTATCAAATGTCATGTCCTGTTCTTGGTTTGCTGGTCTCATCAAAAGGGGTAAGTTGTCTTCTCTGAGTGTTAGCACAGCCGAAACAGATACTGTCCTGGAATTATGTGAAAACTGATCATGGCATTGTCTTGTCATTGTGCCATATATTTAGCCTTCTGTCTGACTTGGCCAAGATGCTGAAAGTTATATGTATACAGTAATAGTGAAGGTCATCTGGATGATTGTCTTTGTCAGTCCTAATCTCTCCCTCAAGAGAATCCACTTCGGTAAATAGCCAAGCACTCAAAGGTGTATATCCTTTTCCTAGGATCATAGAATCATAGAATGGTTTGAGTTGGAAGGGACCTTAAAGATGATCTGGTTTAAACCCCACTTTGAGCAACAAAGCTGGTGAAGGGGCTGGAGAACAGGCCTTACAGGGAATGGGTGAGGGAGCTGGGGTTGTTTAGCCTGGAGAAGAGGAGGCTGAGAGGAGACCTCATTGCTCTCTACAACTACCTGAAAGAAGGTTGTAGAGAGTAGGGTGCTGGCCTCTTCTCCCAAGGGACAGGGGACAGGACAAGAGGGAATGGCCTCAAGCTCCACCAGGGGAGATTTAGGCTAGACATTAGTTAAAAATTTTTCACACAACGGGTCATTGGGCATTGGAGCAGGCTGCCTAGGGAGGTGGTAGATTCACCTTCCCTGGAGGTGTTTAAGGCATGAGTGGACAAGGTCCTGAGGGACATGGTTTAGTGTTTGATAGGAACGGTTGGAGTCGATCCGGTGGGTCTCTTCCAACCTGGTTGTTCTATTATTCTATGATTCTATGGTGGGAGGTGTCCGTGAAAAACTTCCTCCTGATATCTGGCCAAAATCTCCCCTGGCGGAGCTTGAGGCCATTCCCTCTTGTCCTGTCCTCTGTCACCTAGGAGAAGAGGCCAGCTCCCTCCTCTCTACCACCTCCTTTCAGGTAATTGTAGAGAGCANCGAGTACAGAGGGAGAATAACCTCCCTGGACCTGCTGGTCACACCGTTTCTGATACAAGCCAAGATGCCATTGGCCTTCTTGGCCACCTGGGCACACTGCTGGCTCATGTTCAGTCGGCTGTCAACCAACACCCCCAGGTCCATCTCCGCCAAGCAGCTTCCTAGACAGACTTCTCCTAGTTTGTAGCACTGCATAGGGTTGTTGTGCCCCAAGTGCAGGACCTGGCATTTGGCCGTGTTAAACCTCATGCCATTAGACTCAGCCCAGTGGTCCAGCCTGTTCATATCCCTTTGCAGAGCCTCCCTACCCTCCAGCAGATCGACACTTCCTCCCAGCTTAGTGTCATCTGCAGACTTGCTAAGGGTACACCAGACCAGTCTTGTCAAGGCCCCATCCAACTTGACCTCGAACACCTCCAGGGATGGGGCATCCGTAACTTCTCTGGACAACCTGTTATAGTGCCTCACCACTTTCATAGTGAAAATTTTTCTACTTACATGTAGTCTAAACCTGCCCGCTCCAAGTTGTAGCCATTCCCCCTTGTCCTATCACCACAAGCCTTTGTGAACAGTCCCTCCCCAGCTTTCTTGTAGGCCCCTTTCAGGTATTGGGAGGTCGCTGTAAGATCTCCTTAGAGCCTTCTCTTCCCCAGGCTGAACAATGCCAACTCTCAGCCTGTCCTCGTATGGGAGCTGCTCCAGCCCTCTGATCATCTTTGTAGCCCTCCTCTGGACCCATTTCCAACAGTTCCATATCCTACTTGTGTTCATGATTCCAAACTTGGACACAGTGTTCCAGATGAGGTTTCACAAGAGAGGAATAGAGGGGCAGAATCACCTCCCTTAACCTGCTGACCACACTTCTTTTGATGCAGCACACAATATGCTTGCCCTTCTGGGCTGCAAGTGTGCATTGCCAGCTCACATCAAGCTTCTCATCAACCAGCACCTCCAGTTCCTTCTCCACAGGTCTTCTCTAAAATCAGGTTATCTCCCATCCTCTACTGAATTCAGGACTTGCCTTGACCCAGGTGTAGGCCCTTGCACTTGGCTGTGTTGAACCTCATGAGATTTGTACAGGCCCACTTCTCCAGGCTGTCCAGGTCCCTCTGGGTGACATGCTGTCTTTCCAGTGTGGCAACTACACCACTTGGCTTGGTGTCATCTGCAAACTTGCTGAGTGTGCACTCAATCTTACTGCCTGTATCACTGATGGAGATATTAAACACCACTGGTCCCAGCCACTTGTCATGAATTTCCATCTGGACTTCAAGACATTGACCACTACTCTCTAAATGCTACCATCCTACCAGTTTCTTACCCGCTGAACAGTCCACCCATCAAATCCATATCTCTTCAGTTTAGAGAGGAGGATATTGTGGGGGACCATGTCAAAGGCTTTACAGAAGTCCAGATAGATTACATCAGTTGGTTTTCCCATGTCCACTGTTGTGGTTACCCATCATAGAAAGCTACTAGGTTGGTCATACAGGATTTGTCCCTGGTGAAACCGTGCTGGCTGCCATTAATCACCTCCATGTGCTTTAGCATGTCCTCTAGGAAGCATCTGTTCCATTATACCTTTTTACTGTCAAACATATGCAGTACAAATGCCACTAACCATTGTTAATAGTGTGCTTTACATTTATAAACTATTGCGAAGACTTGGTGTGTTATTAGAAGTAGTAAGAAAAGAATAAATGCTAGTTCTATTAAAATAACAGGAGTGAGTGCTTTGGGAAATGCCACGTCATGAAGTTACTACTGTGAAGTGTTACATTAGAAAAATTTATTTTTATGAAAATGAAGGAGTTTCACCACTAGTGAGTTGTTATTATATGTATTATTTGGTTAGCAGTTATGTGTATTGCAGTGGCAAATTAGAAATTGTGTGATTAAACTTATTATGCCAGTAAATCAGAAACTGGCAAATAAGCTACGTAGGTATTCCGTTACCAGCACAAGACTTCATTTTGTCTTCCGAATGAATGAGTCTGCTTTGGTAAGGGAATAATTGTAGGGAGTACCCAAAATCCTGTTTGTTATGATTCACAAGAGATAACGCTGCTAAGATCTACTTGACTGCTCAGTAGACTGAGACACCCAACCCACAGTGAGTTTAGATTAAATAAACCTTTACAAACAAAACTGCTTGTACAATAGTTTATGCAGAAACATTTGTTAGCCTCCCACCTGTACTTATACTCTTCTTGTCAGACTTTCTATGCTCCGTAGACTTTTCTGGGTAGGTGACAACTTCCATAGCCAAACAGTACTGGTTACTGTACCCTGCTGTAATCCACTCTGGCATGCTATCAAGAATAGAAGCTTCTCTGAGTGTTCTTACATCCTCTTTCCCGTCTTCAATTTAAGAAAATTGAAAGGAAAAATGACCATGTGTAATGGGGCTGTTGGATGACTTTTTGGTAGATCAGAGATAAAGGCAGGAAATAATTAAGTTGGAACCTTCTGTATGAACACTGAACTGTAATAGGACTGTGGAGATGAAGACTTCTGATATTGCCAAGGATTTTTTAATTTGGTATGAGTATTTATGTAGTTTTTCTTTTCAGCTAAAATTTTAGACAACTGTTAATCCAAATAGTATTCAAGTCCAAATAGCATAGAGGTATTAATTTGCAGCAGTACGTTTTCACACTGTATTGTTCTAATCTTGTGAACACAAGGCACTACTAGTAGTAATATTTGCAAATGAAAACTGCATCACTTGCTATTGCAGTTGCTATTGCTGTTCGGCTCATGTTTGATGTTTTACACTTTGTGTTCATGGAAGCCCAGGCTCAGAACTGATGCTTTTACATATATATGTGAACTTGGGCTCCCAAGAGCGAACTGAGGAATTTGAGCTTTAGTTCAGAAACTCCTCATTGGTAGTGGTAACATGTAGGAAGACCAATCAAGGAAGAGGAAGTAATGGGGAGCTTTTTAAAATTATTCTATATTCAGTCTGTTCCCAAAATGTAGACATAGATACAAGCAACTTGCATGAGTATACGACGAATAAAGTGTTTCCTCCAACAAAGGATGATTAATTAGAGCTCTTCTCTTTATTGTAAAAAGCAGAGCTTACTAGAATGCATGTTAAGAATGCATCCTTCCTAAACATAAAAGTTTCTTTAAGTCTTAATAAATTACAGGGAATTTAGAAGAATTATTGTCACTCTTATATGTTTTATTCTTTCATTAAGATGACCAACATTATGATACCTTATGATATCTCCTTCCCCTCTATTGTTATCATATTCCATTTTGTATTGTTTTCTGGTCAGGTAGTTTAATTTGCTTTTCCAGTGTCTGATTGTGCTGTGTTTCTGTATCTGTTCATACATTACTTCAATTCATTTTTTAAATTTTTTTTCCTTGTTTTATCCTTTTCCATTTTTAATATACAGTATTCTGTCTTCTTTATAGGCCTTTATTAACTCTCTGGAGTGCTAAACCTAACAGAACAGTGTTAATAGCTGAGAGATTGCCCTTGGCATACTTAATTGTAGACAAATTGTTTGAACTTGTAACACTGGGAAATTGAAACAAATATATTTGTTCATTTATGTCCACAAAAATGAGATATTTATAATAAGCTTCTAAAAACAAATTACAAATATACAGAGATTATTCTAATGTAGCAATTATTTAATAGAAAGAAACTGGTTTGTGTGGGATTCTTTTAGTTGTGTTTTATTTTTTAGTTTAACTTCATAATCTCTGAAAAGCTGATCTCAGGAAGGGGCTTCTGGAATGTGAAGAGGCCATTAAAACTGGTGGAAATAAGGGAAGAGTACAACTGCTTCCTGTGTCATGCAGTGTTCACATTATTGTCATTTTTCATAGAATCATAGAATTGTTTGGGTTGGAAGGGACCTTTAAGAGTCATCTGTTCAACTTCCAACCATGTCGTAAGCAGAGGCATGTTCAACTAGATGAGGTTACTCTGAGCCCCATCCAACCTGACCTTCAGCGTTCCCAGTGATGAGGCATCTATAGCCTCTCTGGGCAACCTGTTAACAGTGTTTCACCACCCTTATGGTTGAAATGTTCTTCCTTATATCTTGTCTGAATTTCCCCTCTTTTTGTTTAAAACTGTTACCTCTTGTCCTGTCACGACATACTTTGTTAAAAAGTCTGCCCCCCCCTTTGACTACTGGAAGGCTGCAATAAAGTTTCCCCAGGGAGTTCTTCAAGCTTCTTCAATTCTCTTAGCCTTTCGTCACAGGAGAGGTGCTCCATCACTCTAATACTTCTTATGGTCCTCACTCCTTATGATGATTTTTGTGTCCTGCTCCAGTGGGTCCACATCTTTCCTGTGCTCAGGACTCCAGAGCTGGATGCAGTGCTCAAGGTGGGGTCTCACCAGAGCAGAGTAGAGGGACAGAACTACTTCCCTCGACTTGCTGACCATGCTGCTTTTGACTCAGCCCAGAATATGGTTGGTTTTCTGGACTGCAAGCAGCTATCACTAGCTCATGTCCAGTTTTTCATCCACTAGTACTCCGAAGTCTGTCTCAGGGCATTTTTGTGAACCTGGCAGGGGCTAATCCTGTGGCTTAAGAGTGTGTAAATCAATAGATGTGTATGTTTGGTAAGAGACTTACCACTGTTTTTTCTTCTTGTTGTTTTCTCCTCTGCATTCAACCCATGACTGTGCAGATAGAAGAGAGGGTGGGAGTGTGCTGTCCTGCTGAGTAACTATGGCCACAGCAGCAACTCGGAGCTCTTTTCTGACACCTGCCTCTAGAGACAGGAGGGGTTGTAGCATTGCTAGTTTGTAGTTTGGATGCTGTGATACATACACATACTATACATGGCTTGCCAAAAGTGCTAGAACCATGTGGTTAATGGAGTTATGTTCTTAGTTTCCTACAAGTCATGGCATATGTTTCCTTTCGTGGTGTTAGTGTGACAGGGAAAAGACTGAATGTGAGAGGTAGGAACGGCTATGTCTTAGACCAGGAGATGTTCTTTGTTACTCTTGGCATTCTTATTTATGTATTTTTTCATTTCAATACAGAAAAAAAAATCATGCTCTTCTGTTTGAAAGTGTGCAACCAAAAATCCTGCATGTGTTAATAAAAATAAAAGTAGTCAACTTGAATTCCAAGTTTTTACTGAAAGGGAACATTCCCTTTCCCATTGTAATGTTCTTGACTGATGATCCAAGCTAAACTGTAGCAGTCCTGATTGGAGACTTCCAGGTAGCCTGTGTGCTACAGAAAATTCTGTTTGAGATCTCCATATGTTAGATTTTTGTGTAGCGAACGAGGGCCTTAGTGTTAGTACGGCATTATGCTAAAGCTTTGCAGTCATTACCCGTACATCTCTTTCTAAATGAGAGGCAAACCAAAATCAAATCCTGATCTATTGAGCTAGTTAAGTGGTCTTGGACATGTTAATTCTATTAGCACGTTAATTCTATTAATGAGATGTTAATTCTTTTAATGAGAATCCTGAAAAAAAATCCAAGTAGTTAATTGCACTACAGCAAAATGTGGTAAAAAAAATAAGAAAACAAAAGCCCCAAACCACATAAATTTTATTTATACACATGGGGAATGTGAGGGATGTAGGGATTTGCTACGTGTTGGGCTGTGTTGAAAGTAAAGGATACTAGTAATGAATACTAAGTAAAGGTTTGCATTAGTGTTGAATTTTGTTGTGAATAACTAATTTCTCCTTTTTTTCAAAATCCTGGGGTGTAAAATTTCATTTTTTGCTTAAGTAATTGAAGTATGTGTCACTTCCTAACTGTGAGTGTCTAAAACTGAGAAACCTCACTTCCCTCTTTCATTAGTGGAGGCATCCTCTGAAAGTGTCTGAGAGAAGATTAAAGATAAATTGGGATAGATGCATGAATGGCTCTTGGCAATGGCTATTTGTGATGCTTGAATTAAAATGAGATTTTTATGTGTAGTGTTTGTAGCCTGAGATTTCTGTTGCCAATGCACACTTTTAATTCACTTACGTGTATCGTTTATTCCTGTATAAACAGTTGTCACTGTTGAAAGGACCAGTCTAGGTTATGTGGTGGATTGGTTTTTTTGTTTTGTTCTGTTGTTTGAATTTTTGTTCGTGGCTTTGTTTTTTTTCTGATTTGCTTGAAGTGCTCTCTAAATTGGCATGAAGAGAAATGCTTACAAGGCAAACAAAACTCAGGTACCTGAATTTTAAAATGAAGAACACTAAAAATATATTCATATTAGGGAAAAGAATGGAATGGTGTGTATGCTACTACATTATCTCCTGCATAAACTGAATATTTTAAAATGCTAGAAAAAAGGCTTGCGTTGATCTCCTTTTAGTTAAACATATCTTGAATGTATGATTTTATGTGTGAGTGTTTTGTCAGTTGAACCCTTTGACTCGATGGGTGTGAAAGATCTGCAGGGGTGACTGTATAAAGAGAAGTTTGTGAATTTCCCACTCTACTTGTCAGATTTTGCACTGTACACTGCTAAAGCCAAATCTTCTCCACTATAAGTAAACCTAAGCAAAAAATTTACTAGTGTGGAAATAGTAGTTTCCTATTAGTAAAAGCAACAAGTCTTCAGCTTTGAATTTTTTGGGGGGTTATGAGTTTATCAGACTGCTGTATTATTTTTTCCATGAAACTGTGAATGTTTTCTAAAGGTGATGACCTAAGAAGAAAAACAGTTGATTAATTCAAATGCACCACTTTAGAATTTGCTAGTTTTTAACAGAGGATGAATTTCAAGTTTTTAAGTGCTTTTCAATAGCTCTTTTTGCACAACAGTGTTATTCTTAGTTTACTTTTAAGTACTTGTGAATAATATGTCATAACCAGTTATTCAATGAGGAATCAAAAGTATTAAATAATGAAACTCACCTAAGATGCTTCAGTTCTTGTCTTTTATGCATACAGGCTTTACAAGTGATTAGCCAAATGAAATTAGATTTGATTACATGAGCTGCAGACATTGCTGACAGCAGGTGCTGTCCCTTTATTTCCTCTTTATTTCTGAGCATTCATTGAGGGAAGTTTCTTAAGCACTGTCCTACTGATATACCTAAAAATAAATTGCTTTTCCTGGAATATGTTTTATTTGGCACAATAAATGGGCTGCATGGGTCTTCCTGTTCTGTTGCAGTTTTCGGTTGTCACTGGTAAACTGAAATCATTCTGCTGTTATTTGAATGCTCATTGTGCTTTCTTGTAATTTCTTTCAATTTCTGTTTGTGTTTCAATAGGGGAAAGTCTTCCAGAACTATCACTTTTGAGCAGTTTAAGGAAGCTCTTCAAGAACTCTCCAAGAAGCGATTTAAAGACAAGAGTGATGATGAAGCAATTCAAGAAATATATAAACTAATTGAAGGAAAAGCCCCAATTATATCTGGAGTAACGGTATGTTACTGATCTAATTGATGGATTGTTCTTGCTGTCCTTTTTTTCTGCTGTAGTACTGTTATAATCACTTGCTTCCTTGTACAATCCACAAAACCAAACAGCGTGGTTTTGTGAGCCTGAAGGCAGCAGCTGATAAGTGGGAGCAAAGATAATGCAACAACTGAGTATTGCACTGCTGTGTATTCTTGTGTGGTACTGTCATTGCTTCTACCAGGAATTGCAGTGCTACTTAGCAGCACAGTCAGGAAAATTCAAGGAGAGCTTTTGTACGTGGTTAGAATATAGAACCATTCGTGAAGAGTGTTACATCCAAATCAAAGAGATAAAAAGGGAATTAAATTTAGAACCTTGTTGGACAGTTCTAAGATGTTGTGTGAAATACCAAGAAGACTAAAGCAATCTTAAAATACTTTTAATATACCATTTGAATCCCAGAACACTGTAAGTCTATGAATAATTACCATGTGGTCTGGTCTTTGTTTTTAGTTTGTTCAAATCTGTCAGTACTATATTCTTTTGTTTTCTTCATTTTCTTTTTAAAATATTGGCATCAAGCTTTATACACGAAAAGGAAGTCATAAAGACCAGCGTACAGAAGTTTGGTTGTCCTTTGAAATGTTCAGGTTAGGCAAACATTTACCCTGTATTAGGAGATATTGGTGTGTTTACCATCAACTTGAATAGTCCTGTCAATTTAATTCATCTGCTTAAAATTTGTGATCCTCTTGAATTTTGAATGTAGAACTGTGAATGAAAATCTAATTGTAAATGATCTTTCCAGAAATTGGTTCTGCACAAATGAACAGTGGAAATGTCCAGTGGAGACCTGTTTTGAATTGTACAATTCATCATATTTTTACAAAATTTAATTTATTACTCTTGTACTCTCATTTGAAACAAGTGATAGTTTTGGTATAGACTTAAAATAATGAACCTTTCTTTTTAACCTTCACTCATTTTAGTGAGTTCTCATAACTTGTTCATCTATCCAGGGTAATAGTAATGTAATTACCCTTTGAATTGTGTGCATTTTTCTAGGCCTCACTCTTGATTCCCTTTTTGGTATTTAAGCAGTCTGATATTGAAATGATCAATAGCTGCTAATGAGGGAACAGCCTTCTGCATGGATGACAGAGTGATGAGAGGGCTTTGCAGATGCCGGGTAGTATCAGGTAGGTGTTGTAGACCTGTATGAATGTGTCTGCAGCTGCGAAAGAGGAATGGAGGTGGAATATGAGCCAGCAGGGAGAGGCCTGGCAGTACTTCTATTGTATGTGCAGTCTTGAGGAGAGCTGGGGAAGTAAAGAAATATTGGGAGAGCGAGGGGAATCACAACATTCTCTCCTGCTTGCTGGAAGAGTAAGGAGCAGGAGGCAGAACTTAAAGAGAGGGAGACTGCAGGCTGAGAGTAAAAAATGCCAAATCTTGTGTTTGTTTTATCAAGTTAATTTAGTTCTGGGGTGGTATAAATGACCCAAACACTTCAATATTAAAGGCATTCAAATAAATATGTGGCTAATCCCTTGTCACCAACCTGGGAATGCAGATACTAAATCTCTATACATGCATTCTAATGCTTTGTCTACTTTAGGAATTCTGTGTCCTGGATATTTTAAATTGGACTGCTTTCTATATGATTAGACAGTTTATATGAAACTTTTCTTAAACTGTTTTAGAATAACTCGGTCAAGGCATGTAGTAGCATGGAGTAGATTTGGTTCAGGTTTCAGCCAGAAAACTTTAGCATAACTGCTGACACATTAATCTAAATATATTAGGGAGGGAGTTGAAAGCATGATGATGTGAGGCTTGTGGATATAAGTATACACCCAGACCTTCTGGAGATCAGGTAATATTCTTAATAATCACTGTGCAATAGAATAATTCTGACTTTATAGAGTACATGACGCAGTCACTCAGTCCTCAGAAGAATAATGACAGAGGGAGTCACAGAGGGGATGTCATGCTACTGTAGCCTGCTGTGAGGGTGCTCTCCTTTTTCTCATCTGTCATGGTATGAATATCCCTTATATCAGGAAGTGCAAAAGGCTTAGCAATATGTCATGTTTTGAATCAGCTTCAAAAACCTTTTGGATAAGCTGACATATTTATACCTCTTGGTCTGGGAATTTGGTCTGTACAAATCCCATAATTTTGTGGATTCTGAAGAGGCTGCAAGTATGGAAGAATTTTGGCTACAGTAGACTGGAGACTGCAGGTAATAATGGTTGCATAATGATCTTTGCCTCTTCTTGTCCATTGTGTCCTGCCTACACGTTGATCTTGCTTTGGCCTAATGGTGCTGCTCTCAGCATATATGAAGCCTTAGCATGAGCTGTGTTTTAGTCAAAATCCGAGTAACAGTTGAATGAACAGGCATAGGAGGCATGCCTGACAACCAGAGGATCGCAACTTTTGCCACCCAGAATATCTCATGTGCAAATGTTATGCTTCCCTGTTCCATGATGGGAGCAGCGGGTACCAGTCAGATATAGTTACTGGAGATTACTCTTGTAGATGATCACATCTGATATCTTAGGAGTTCTGTTGTTGAGATACTCCNAAATGCACCACTTTAGAATTTGCTAGTTTTTAACAGAGGATGAATTTCAAGTTTTTAAGTGCTTTTCAATAGCTCTTTTTGCACAACAGTGTTATTCTTAGTTTACTTTTAAGTACTTGTGAATAATATGTCATAACCAGTTATTCAATGAGGAATCAAAAGTATTAAATAATGAAACTCACCTAAGATGCTTCAGTTCTTGTCTTTTATGCATACAGGCTTTACAAGTGATTAGCCAAATGAAATTAGATTTGATTACATGAGCTGCAGACATTGCTGACAGCAGGTGCTGTCCCTTTATTTCCTCTTTATTTCTGAGCATTCATTGAGGGAAGTTTCTTAAGCACTGTCCTACTGATATACCTAAAAATAAATTGCTTTTCCTGGAATATGTTTTATTTGGCACAATAAATGGGCTGCATGGGTCTTCCTGTTCTGTTGCAGTTTTCGGTTGTCACTGGTAAACTGAAATCATTCTGCTGTTATTTGAATGCTCATTGTGCTTTCTTGTAATTTCTTTCAATTTCTGTTTGTGTTTCAATAGGGGAAAGTCTTCCAGAACTATCACTTTTGAGCAGTTTAAGGAAGCTCTTCAAGAACTCTCCAAGAAGCGATTTAAAGACAAGAGTGATGATGAAGCAATTCAAGAAATATATAAACTAATTGAAGGAAAAGCCCCAATTATATCTGGAGTAACGGTATGTTACTGATCTAATTGATGGATTGTTCTTGCCGTCCTTTTTTTCTGCTGTAGTACTGTTATAATCACTTGCTTCCTTGTACAATCCACAAAACCAAACAGCGTGGTTTTGTGAGCCTGAAGGCAGCAGCTGATAAGTGGGAGCAAAGATAATGCAACAACTGAGTATTGCACTGCTGTGTATTCTTGTGTGGTACTGTCATTGCTTCTACCAGGAATTGCAGTGCTACTTAGCAGCACAGTCAGGAAAATTCAAGGAGAGCTTTTGTACGTGGTTAGAATATAGAACCATTCGTGAAGAGTGTTACATCCAAATCAAAGAGATAAAAAGGAAATTAAATTTAGAACCTTGTTGGACAGTTCTAAGATGTTGTGTGAAATACCAAGAAGACTAAAGCAATCTTAAAATACTTTTAATATACCATTTGAATCCCAGAACACTGTAAGTCTATGAATAATTACCATGTGGTCTGGTCTTTGTTTTTAGTTTGTTCAAATCTGTCAGTACTATATTCTTTTGTTTTCTTCATTTTCTTTTTAAAATATTGGCATCAAGCTTTATACACGAAAAGGAAGTCATAAAGACCAGCGTACAGAAGTTTGGTTGTCCTTTGAAATGTTCAGGTTAGGCAAACATTTACCCTGTATTAGGAGATATTGGTGTGTTTACCATCAACTTGAATAGTCCTGTCAATTTAATTCATCTGCTTAAAATTTGTGATCCTCTTGAATTTTGAATGTAGAACTGTGAATGAAAATCTAATTGTAAATAATCTTTCCAGAAATTGGTTCTGCACAAATGAACAGTGGAAATGTCCAGTGGAGACCTGTTTTGAATTGTACAATTCATCATATTTTTACAAAATTTAATTTATTACTCTTGTACTCTCATTTGAAACAAGTGATAGTTTTGGTACAGACTTAAAATAATGAACCTTTCTTTTTAACCTTCACTCATTTTAGTGAGTTCTCATAACTTGTTCATCTATCCAGGGTAATAGTAATGTAATTACCCTTTGAATTGTGTGCATTTTTCTAGGCCTCACTCTTGATTCCCTTTTTGGTATTTAAGCAGTCTGATATTGAAATGATCAATAGCTGCTAATGAGGGAACAGCCTTCTGCATGGATGACAGAGTGATGAGAGGGCTTTGCAGATGCCGGGTAGTATCAGGTAGGTGTTGTAGACCTGTATGAATGTGTCTGCAGCTGCGAAAGAGGAATGGAGGTGGAATATGAGCCAGCAGGGAGAGGCCTGGCAGTACTTCTATTGTATGTGCAGTCTTGAGGAGAGCTGGGGAAGTAAAGAAATATTGGGAGAGCGAGGGGAATCACAACATTCTCTCCTGCTTGCTGGAAGAGTAAGGAGCAGGAGGCAGAACTTAAAGAGAGGGAGACTGCAGGCTGAGAGTAAAAAATGCCAAATCTTGTGTTTGTTTTATCAAGTTAATTTAGTTCTGGGGTGGTATAAATGACCCAAACACTTCAATATTAAAGGCATTCAAATAAATATGTGGCTAATCCCTTGTCACCAACCTGGGAATGCAGATACTAAATCTCTATACATGCATTCTAATGCTTTGTCTACTTTAGGAATTCTGTGTCCTGGATATTTTAAATTGGACTGCTTTCTATATGATTAGACAGTTTATATGAAACTTTTCTTAAACTGTTTTAGAATAACTCGGTCAAGGCATGTAGTAGCATGGAGTAGATTTGGTTCAGGTTTCAGCCAGAAAACTTTAGCATAACTGCTGACACATTAATCTAAATATATTAGGGAGGGAGTTGAAAGCATGATGATGTGAGGCTTGTGGATATAAGTATACACCCAGACCTTCTGGAGATCAGGTAATATTCTTAATAATCACTGTGCAATAGAATAATTCTGACTTTATAGAGTACATGACGCAGTCACTCAGTCCTCAGAAGAATAATGACAGAGGGAGTCACAGAGGGGATGTCATGCTACTGTAGCCTGCTGTGAGGGTGCTCTCCTTTTTCTCATCTGTCATGGTATGAATATCCCTTATATCAGGAAGTGCAAAAGGCTTAGCAATATGTCATGTTTTGAATCAGCTTCAAAAACCTTTTGGATAAGCTGACATATTTATACCTCTTGGTCTGGGAATTTGGTCTGTACAAATCCCATAATTTTGTGGATTCTGAAGAGGCTGCAAGTATGGAAGAATTTTGGCTACAGTAGACTGGAGACTGCAGGTAATAATGGTTGCATAATGATCTTTGCCTCTTCTTGTCCATTGTGTCCTGCCTACACGTTGATCTTGCTTTGGCCTAATGGTGCTGCTCTCAGCATATATGAAGCCTTAGCATGAGCTGTGTTTTAGTCAAAATCCGAGTAACAGTTGAATGAACAGGCATAGGAGGCATGCCTGACAACCAGAGGATCGCAACTTTTGCCACCCAGAATATCTCATGTGCAAATGTTATGCTTCCCTGTTCCATGATGGGAGCAGCGGGTACCAGTCAGATATAGTTACTGGAGATTACTCTTGTAGATGATCACATCTGATATCTTAGGAGTTCTGTTGTTGAGATACTCCAGGATACTGTTAAACTGGGTATGGAAGGTTAACATATCTATAAGCTTGACAAGGGAGGCTCTAACTCATCTGTAAATGCAACAGGACTTGGGGCCCATCTCAAGTACTAGGAAAAAAATAGGTGTCTTTACTTACATTCCTGTATAGACAATAGAAATTAACTTGCTACTCTAAAGCTGGAGAAGTTTTATAGGAACAAAATGTGTGTGCGTGTATATACGTTATATTATTAATATTATTATTATTATATTATTAAAATAATTAAGATGTGGTCTGCTTAATTACCAGGATGTAATGCTGGTAAATGGAAGCATGCTGCATTTGATGCACTTTTTCATCTCCCTTCAACTTTTTGTTTGTTTGTTTTGAAAAAAGCCATTGGGTTGACTTAGGGGAGGCCCTGGTTCTTGTGTTCTTCCCATTATCTAGAAGTTTAAGCAGACAATTTTAGAACTGAACTGGAACAAGTCTCATTAAAAAATGGTTGTAACATTATGTGGAGGAAAGATTCACCAACACTCCAGTTTAAAAACCTATGAGTCTGTACTATCTTTACCTGTTACGTTTCATTTTCACCACTGTGAGAAACACCTAGTCACTGGTAAAATATTGAAAAGGACAAAGTCTTTGAAGCAAATACAATAATATTTTTATTTTACAGTTTAGCGCTGAATCGAATGCCCTTCTAAAAACAAAGGCAATGACATCTTACAAAAGCAGTGGATATGTATGCTAGTTTTAGACAAAGAACCATATAAATCCTCAGTTAATGTTCATTCTTTTTTAAGTTTATCCAACCATGTCTGGAGGCTCCTTTCAGGTTATCTCCTGACCTACAACAGCAGCATCTTACAAGGCAACTAAGCTTATTAATAAATTCATGCAGCCCTAAGACAGGTTATCTCTTGACTTAAAACAGCTACCGTTTACAAGACAGATTTATATGATGAGATAATTAAGCATACAAACGAGCTGCAGCAAAACATACAAATTAGTTCTCTACCACCAAAAAAAAATACCATAAAACCTCTTTGGAGAAGCGTTGGCATATTGTTTTTGATTTTGTGGAAGGCTTGTGTTAATCAGTCTCCTAGATACTATGATTTGTAATTGTTCAGATTCTTGAAACGCTTGGGAGCTGGAGTATGGGGCTAATACTACAGAGGAAGAAAAGAAAGGATCGCTTGTAAAGTGCTAAGGATGCAGTAACTGATCTGCCCCTTAAAGCTGGGCACTCATAAGCTGCCTGGATGGATGAGCCCAGAGGGCAGTGGTGAATTGATTTAAATCTAGCTGGTGACCAGTCACAAGTGGTGTTTCCCATGTCTCAGTGTTGGGGCTGGTTCACAAGTGGTGTTTCCCATGTCTCAGTGTTGGGACTGGTTCTGTTTAATATCTTTATCAGTGTCCTGGACAAGGGGATCAAGTGCACTCTCAGTAAGCTTGCAGAAGACACCAAACTGGACGGGAGTGTTGATCTGCATGAGGCCAGGAAGGCTCTGCAGAGGGATGTGGACAGGCCCAAGGTCAGTTGCATGAGATGAAGCAAGGCCAAGTGTCAAGTCCTGCACTTGGGCCACAACAACCCCTTTCAGCACTACAGGCTTGGGGAAGTGTGAATGGAAAGCTGCCTGAAGGAAAAGGACCTGAGAGTGCTGTGGACAGCCAGCTGAACATGAGCCAGCAGTGTGCTCAGGTAACCAAAAAGGTCAACAGCATGCTGGCTTGTATAAAAAATGCCACCAGGAGTAGGGAAATGATCGTGCCCCTGTACTTCATGCCGGTGGCACCACAGCTCGAATCCTGTGTTAAGTTTTGAGCCCCTCAGTACAAGAAAGACATTGAGGTGCTGGAGTGTGTCCAAATAAAGGCAGTGAAGCTGGTGAAGGGGCTGGAGAACAAGTCTTTTGAGGAGCCTCTCAGGAAACACTGTGGTTGTTTTAGCCTGGAGGCTGAGGAAGGAGACTTTATCACTCCCTGAAAAAACATTCAAAAAACTTGTAGATGTGGCATTTCATGACTTGGCTTATAAGTATGGTGGTATTGGGCTGGTGGTTGGACTTGATGATCTTAGAGGTCTCTTCCAACCTTAACAATTCTATTATTATGTGTGCAAATAAAAGAAGGAAAATTAAGGCTTCTGTGGACTCACAGAAAGGAGGGGAGGAGGTTGAGTCCAAGGAACTTATTAACCTTTAGAAAGATATAATTAGAGAGATTATATAACATACACTAGAAAGTAAACAGTTCTTTTAAGCAGAATTGCTATAGGACAAGGCAGGATTATTTGACTGTGATTCATCATGAAACAGAAGGGGGAGTGACTAAGATGGAAATTGTTCTCATCAAGCTCTTTGTACTGTTCACAATATTTCTTCCCAAACTTTTCCTTAATGATGAAGGATGGTCAGCTCCACCCAATCCCACTCTTTTTCACTCACCTGTAGTTACACCCTAATCTGACACCAGTGCTGGAGCCCACTCCAACCTGCAGTCAAAAAGGGAGGGTGAAAAAAGATTCTTCAGATATCTGTGCCAGCAAATCCTAGACCATCAAATCTCCCAGAGTAAATTAAAATGCAGTATTTATTTTGGAAAAAGCCAAAATCACAAAACAGATATTCAGGTGCACTTGGGTCCACTTCACAAAGTTGCAAAATAAATCCCAGTCTGTTCAGATCACAGTCTGATACATTGAACACAGCTTAAGTTGCTAAAAAAATTACAACACAGGTTGATTGGATTCAATACACCAAAATGCCGAAGAAAAAGGTACAATAATCTTAGAGAATCAAAGAATGAAAGAGAAAGGAGTAGCGTGGGAAAGGGAAAAATTATCATCACTCCAGTAGGGTCCAGCAGTTCTTCAGAAAAACATGGTCCATCTGGCAGCAATTCCAGCAACGTGGTCCTTCAGCAGCAATTCTTCAGGTCCAATAGTCCTTCGGGCCTATCAGCAGCAGCACTTCTTCAGGCCGATTCCATGGGGTGGTGGGCACACACGCTGTGCCTTCTTGGCAGGTACTGTTTATAAGGCAAGCCCATGCCCTACTAGGATATGAGGGGTGGTCTTGCTGTGAATGTTCTTGAAATGGGGCAAGTGCACAAGTTCCTTTGGAAAAGTTCTAGCATTGAGACATGCACAGGATCTCCTTCGGGAAAGTTCTAAATCAGAGCTAGGGTCTCCAGGATCACCGGCAGTTCAACAGACCTTTGCCAGAATAATCTGTGTGTGAACCCTACTGCTGCACCTTCTGACCCTCTTCTGTGGCAGCCTGGCTGGGTCAGTTAGCCTATCTTCAGGTGAGGTGAGGAGGGAGCAGTGCCTGCTCCTACACCTACCTTCTCATTGGTAACCTGGAGCCACAGAAAAAGCCACTGAGGAACACATGGCCCTGCACTCAATGTTTAAGACAGAGGTACAAGTAAAGAAGTTGGTCTTGACACCTCCCAGTGCCCATGTGCAATTAGTAATGAACAGCTCAGTTTCACAGAAAAATGAGCTGCTAGCTCCCTCTTTAATTGGTTCTGCCCTTTGCTGGATTTTTGGTTTAGTCCCCATAGTTGGTTTTAGTGTTCATGAAAATAAACTGTATTTTGATAAAAACCAGTTGAGTGCACATTTGATTCCTAAAGGCAGTGCCCTACAAGTTAAGTCATCAGCTCATAAAGGAATCTTTATGAATAAACTTGTTGCCTTAGGATACTAAAGGTGACAGCTAATCCTAGAAATAATTTCTAGGCACATGAAGGACAAGAAAGTTATCAGGAGTAGTCAGCATGGCTTCACCAAGGGGAAGTCATGCTTAACCAACTTAATGAACATCTACAGTGAAATGACTGGCATTGTAGATGCGGGAAGAGCAGTGGATAGTGTCTACCTGGACTTCAGTAAGTCCTTTGACGTGGTCTCCCATAAAAGACTCGTAGCCCCTCATGCTCTTGCTGTAGGGATAGGATTTACAAACAGGGAGCTATATTGAGAACTGTCTGAATGGCTGGGCACTGAGGGTGGTGATCAGTGGTACAATGTCTAGTTCAAGACCAGTAACTAGCAATATACCTTGGAGAGAGCATGCTCAGTCCAGTCCTGTTAATCATCTTCATTAGTGGTCTGCACGATGGGGCAGAGTGTAGCCTCAGCAAGTTTTCTGTTAACACAAATTTTGGAGGTGCAGCTGATAGGTCATCCAGATTCTGTCATCAAGAGGCACCTCAACAGACTGGAGAAATGGACCTACAGGAACCTTGGGAAGTTCAGCAAAGAGAAGTGCAAAGTCCTGCACCTGGTGAGGAACAACCCCATACACCAGATATATGCTGGGGGCCACCCTGTTGGAAACTAGCTTGGCAGATAAGAACCTGGGGATCCTGGTAAACACAAAGCTGAACTTGAGGCAACCATGTGCACTTGGCACATGGAAGAAGGCGACTGGTATTATGGGCCGCATTAGGTGAAGTGTTGCTAAGCAGGCCGAAGGAGGTGCTCTTTGCCCTCTGCTCAGCCATGATAAGGTCACATCTGGAGTGCTGAGTTCAGCTCTGAGCTACCCAGTAGAAGATTTATATGGAACTGCTGGAACTCTTCCAATGAAGAGCCAGGAAGATGGTTAAGGGACTAGAGCATCTCTCCTATGAGGAAAGGCTGAGAGAGCTGAGACTGTTTAGCCTGGAGAAGAGAAGGCTCAAGGAGAATCTCATCTGTCTATATTAAATGCCTTAAGGGAGGGTGCAAAGAGGACAGAGCTAGGCTTTTTTTTTCAGTAGTGCTCAGTGACAGGGGAAAATGCAGTGGGCAAAAGCTAAAACACAGAAGGTTCCCTCTGAATATCTGGAACGCTTGCTCGCAATGAGGGTGGCTGAACACAGTCACGTGTTGCCCAGGGATGTGGTTGTCTCTCCATACTTGGAGACATTCAGAAGTCATCTGGACTAGGCGAAGGGGTGGGGATTTGAAGCAGATGACATCCGGAGGTCTCTTCAAATCTCAACCCTTCTATAATGCTGTGATATATAGTGCCACTGGCTGTTGTGATTGAGGAGTCCAAGACAGACATGAAGTCCTTGTGTATTCTACTCTGTGTTTACAAAGGCTTTTTTGAAAGAAAGCACCTTAGCAGGATGCTTAGATTGGACCTGACCCTTCAGTGTAGCGTTCACACAACCTTAGGGAGGAAGTAGTATTTTGTTTGTAATCATAAGAAACATAAAAGGAGAAGAAAAAGGTGAGATAGGGTGCTCTGCCTAGCTTTATGGTGGCATCTCAATATCTCTGGCTATATGGATCAGGGAAGTGAGAGGATATTGTACACAGAATTAAAATTGCTCGAATTTTGTACTGTTGGAAACAAAGTGAGCCTCCAATTTGATAGAAAATGTGCTAGCAGGAAACCAACAGAGATTGTCATTTTTACAATTGTAATATTCTGTCACATGTGGGAAGGGGTGTATTAGTGGCTTCACATGCAATTTAGGAAAAGTCTGGACTTCTTAGTTTAAAAACAATTTTGAGAAAGAATGTTTGCTTTGCAGATACTGCCTTGATGTTCATTTTGCATGTTGTGACTCCTGTGATGCAGGAAACCCTCTGATCTGTCCTAGGCTGAAAGAATGCAGGATATGGGACCACTGTCATTCTTGCTCTGTATTTGTGATGTTTGTGCTGGGGTTTGTTTTAACTGTCTTTCAGGACAAAAAGATTGTTTCTTTTTAATCCAGTGTTAATTTACTTGTACTTAGAATGTTGATATTTTTCTTATTGCACATACATGTATCAACTTTCAGTTAATAGGTATGAAAATCTGAACTTTCAAGTTACTGTCCCAAGTTGTCTGCTAAATAAGTGTGGGGTTTGGGGGTTTTTTTTGGTGAGATGTGCCAAAGGGGTGCTATTTTTTTTTAATTTCAAGCATTTGCTGTATTGTTTTTGCACTGGGAACACACTTGGCTCTAGCAGATGAAGAATGGATTATGAAAGAATGTTTTCACATTAGTCTTAGCACAAGTTTTCACCAGAGGATGTAATAGAGACACCGGGAGGAAGTAGTGGATGTAAAATCTGTAGACATATGACTGGTAAATTCCAAATGGGGAAGTATCACAGGAAATCAGTGGGGAAATAAACAAGCAAACAAAACCCTAAACCCTCTCTAAGTGGAAGATCATACAAAAGGGGAAGTAAAATTTATTTACAAAGTCTGTAGTAAGCTAGTTCTCATTCACATACACCTGTATTCTAAGAGATTTCATTCACTCACATTCAGTCAAACATGAAGATGTGTATGCCAAATTGGTCAACAGTTTGATACATGCATAGTGTCCCTTCTGTGTGTGGATCAGAGTACAAGAGTTGCTCGCTACTGAGGCAATTCTCCTGGGTTCCTTGTGACAAACAATGACAATGTGGCTTTTAGGTAGATGTTTCATGACCTTTAAGAGTCAATAGTTGTTACAGACCAGTCTTTTGTTTCAGGGTCTTAATTCAGCCTCTGTAAATTGTAGGCCAAGCTGTTGCCCATACTTTGTTTTCCTTTTTGGTTTGAAATGTCTTGCAGTTTTTACAGTAGTCTAATAGAAAAAGGCTTGTGTGGTTTGTTGCAGCTTTCTTGCTACCATCTTGTTGTTAGAAGGCACCTTTTATTTCTGATAAGTCAACTGTGCTGTGGTCTTACCAGAGTGCAGGCTGTCTTGATGTAAGCAACACATTCTTCAAGTAACCGTTTCTGCCAATAGTACTCTGAGATTGCAAGAAGGCCGAAGGCTCTAAAGTTTATTTTGAGAAATGAATGCTCCAGTGGTCATTTTCTTTCAAATAGTGACAGAACTCATACCTTCACAACACCTTTCCCCTCAGGGCCTTATGTGAAATTAGTGCTACAGAGCAAAGCAATGTTGCGTGTGTCACATGTTGGGTGTGTTTGAAGGGAGAAGAGCAGAAGTTTATATCTTGAGATTCTCATTAAGTAGTGTTATGTATGTGGACAAATTCCCTCAAAACAGCATTTATTTAAATGGTGGTGGTGGGCTATGTTTTCCATGGTGTACAAGTTAGAGCATTCATCCCCAGACTAACTGAATCCAAGTATCCTGTTCCTCTTGGTATAGATTAAAGCATCTTTTCCAAGTCTCCTCGTTAAAAGATATTCAACATATGACATCCTATGGAAGAGCTGTTTGTCACTTCAGAAGCCTGTTTGTTAGGTCTCATTAATGATGACTTATTTGGACTTAGGATGGGTAGAGTGGAAATGAGATTTTTGATAAAAGATGAGTTTTCCGAAGCAATTACTTCACTGCAATGAAGCCCATGTCATTTCTGTTTCTAAAATGCAACCTGACACGATGGAGCACATAGACACCCAAATTTTGTCAGTCTTTGTTCATCTTAGGTCCATTTTCACTACTATGCAAAAATCTTTTGTGTTTTCCCTTCTCCATTAGTGTCCTTTCTCTTCTGATTTTAAAATGTAAACTTAAGGATCAAGGAGAGAGCTCCCAATCCAAACACACAGCAGATTAGCATGCTCCTATATTGTTCTGTGAGATATCTCTTTCTTTCTGTTTGCATAGTCAAATTTTCTTTGTTTCAGTAACAGAAAAACTTTGAATTTTTTAAGTAACCTTATATAACTCAGTGGAAGCAATGTAGAGGAAAGTCTTTGCTTAGTGCCATTCCATAAGTTGCTAACTTGCTAACATTGAAAATAAATTTTGTTCTCATAGTTTGTTAGTTCTCATATGAATCCTAGAGGTTAGAATAAATTTGTCAAAGCAATGAATTCTAGTTGTATTGGTTTGGTTTTTCTGTATTGGTGGAGCCAGACATTTATGCTTGTATGTTGACCTAGTGGATTGTGAGCATGATGTTTCCTAGGACTTCTTCCTATCTTTGGTGCTTAGAACTTGATTATTAGAAGTACCAGAAGTATCATTATAATCAGAAGTGTCTTACCTTTAAGGTATCTTCCAGAAGTTTTTGACATAACTTGCACTATTTTGCCCTTGGGTATGTGATTGTTATCATTGTATGTAATAACAAGAAACAAACATTTTTTGTATACTTTTGCTAGAAGTGATTAAATATTTACATAATGTCCATCGGTAGCAAATAATTAAATGTTGGTAGAGTGTACAAATATCTGCCTTAAGAAAAATTGAATTCTGATGTGATTTTTTTTTTATTTCTTCTTTTTCTTCTAATAGAAAGCTATTTCATCTCCAACTGTATCACGCCTTACTGATACATCAAAATTCACAGGTTCTCACAAAGAGAGGTTTGATCCCAGTGGGAAAGGAAAAGGCAAAGCTGGCCGAGAAGATCTGGTGGATGCTTCAGGATATGTATCTGGCTATAAGCATGCAGGCACATATGATCATAAAGTACAAGGAAGCAAGTAAGGCTGAGGGTTTACAGCACAGTGGGATAAAGAGAGGGAGAAAGAAAATATGTAGATGAATCCCATATGGTTTGGTTATTGTGAATGCTAAGACTATGTTGTCAAGAAGTTGTTTTCAGGAACTGGAACTGATTTCAACATCTGCTGAGCTACTTGCAGCACAACGCCACTTCATTACATTCCTCATGTGTACATTGGCAAAAATAAAAAAATTAGTATGAAAAATACATAATTTTGTTGAGCTTTAGACAACAAAAAAAACCCCAGAGTCAAGAGCAGTCATACCACACTTTGTCAATTCAAGCAAGAGATCTCAAACATTCCAGAATGTCCAGTTACCCTGAAGGCGTCAAAGAAAACCTCTTGAAAAGAGGGTCTTCCATAGCAGTTTTTCTGAGGAATGTCCCATTATTTATGCAGTTTGATTTGACTACTGTTTTGGGGCTTTTTTAAAAATGTATTATGCGGGATCTAGCACTTTCTTTAAAGCATCCAACAATATACTATTGGGGAGTAAATGGTTGTAATATACAAGGTGGTAACCTGTAAATGCCATATGCCACTGATGAAAAACTGAAGAAAGCTATTTCTAGGACAATATAGGTTCTAAAGTGTTTTATGTCAGCAGAAAGTGGTGAAAAATACCAGCCCTTACTTTCCTCCTGTCTATACTTTGTGCTTGTTGCTGTGTGTACTGTAACATGGTTCTGACTGGCTGGATTTGGGTGGAGCTGTTGTACTAACCTGAGAGGTGAGGAACAAGACATGACTAAGAAAGTCTATTGAAGCTTTTTGCAGTTTGTTTCCAAGTTTGCACTGCCTCATTTGAAGTGAAGGGGGCATTAAGCTAAAAATGCTTTAAAATACTGATTATGACTAAACACTGCCAATTTGATTGCTATTAAATGAATATTATTATGCACAAACATTTGCATATAGCGCTATGTAAGGAAAATTTTATGGACCCCTGGAATAAGGACATTTACAATTAATATCCATGTGATTAGGATATGCATTTACTGACCCTTGGAATAAGGACATTTTCAGTTAATATTCATGTAATTTGTACCCAAAAATATACTATTGTTACTGGGCTACATTTTATCTTAGATTCTTTGAAACCAAGGGATTTGATTTTTTGTTCACTTTTGCTACCTAACTTGGTAGTGATAGTATTGATGGGAATGGCTTAACTCTGCTATAGAAGGAGCAGCAGTTCTGCAGGCTTAAGGTACAGGCAACTGAGTGTGACCTACCCTGGACCTAGAATGCTAAACCAGCTTAATAGGAATAAAAATAATTTCTAATATTTTTAAAAGGAGGGAAAAGGCTGATCCAATTTTCTACAAGAGCTGAACAAATGCCCTAATGTATTATAATGCTTCTCTAAAATTATGAAATGTAGTATTTTCAGTATTCAAAACCAGCTGCTAGCAGTTATAATTTGCTTTCTTTCAAGAAAAGCTCATGCACTGATTTTCATATTTGACTCTGAATAAAGTTTATTAAGTCTGTTGTTCTCCCCGCACCTGTGTCAGTATCCCAGAATACATAAAGTTTAGTGAGCAGTGTGTGCTGTCATGTGCCATGCAGGCCAACAACCTGTATTTGTCCAGTGTCCAGGAACAGAGCACTGGTTTTCAGCCCTTAAACTGCTCAAGTTTTGTTTTTCTGACATTGAATAGTAGCCTTTCTTGCAACTTTGCCTCCAATGACCCTTTGAGCTCATACATCAGCCTAAAACCAAAACAACAATAGCAAACAAAGGCAAGGACTTCCTGGTGAACCTGGAGATTTTTTTGTTTGTTTATAATTTATTTGGGTTTTTGTTTTGAAGAGTGAGGGAAGTTTGCCAAAACTCAGCATGTGTTCTTGCAAAGATTTAAATGTCTTTTCCCATGGTTGGCTCTGGTTACCTGGGAAGATTTTTGATGTATGTAAGGATGCTGAGGATGAGACGTATCCAGCTTTGTGAAGCTTTTCCAAGATTTACCCATTGTTCTTGAGTAAAAATTTCCGTGGAATGAAGGATTACCCACTCCTGTGTTGCACTGGTGACCTGTCACACTCTGAGCCAGAAAATAGAGCACTGTGATACCAACAATGGCCAAATTATTCCAGCATGGTAGCAGACTGTCTAAATATGTCTTCTATGTCACTGGTACCTGTGCACATGAAAGTGGCTCCAGAAAAGTCTTATTTTTAATGAGTAAAAAGGCTAAGGCCTCTAACCCTTGATAAATTCTTAACTGAACTTACAGGCAAAACCAGTGTCCCTGTTCTTCCCAGTGATTTTGAAATTTGACTCATAACTTGCTTGTAACCAAAAAGATGAAGAGTGAAGTTTCAGCATACTGTTGACCTCACTTTTTGTGTTGCTAGCTAGCTGCCTTGTCTGGCACATCAGGTGATACCTGACCTGAGCTACACAATTGACAGGCTTTCTTAAGTACTCTAATACTGAGTGTCAGTAATGCCAGATTGTTGTTACATAGGATTTGTGATTGGTTAGGATGTTTTCAACGTAAAATTAGGTTTAAATTAGTTTAAAAACTGCTAGTTCACAGAGTGAGAAAGACCAGCAAGCTCATAAGATGGAAGGCATGCAAAGGAATTGAGAATGCAGATGAACCCAAACTGACACTAAATAGAAATTGGGCTATTCTGTTTGCTTAGAAGAAACTGATGGAAGTAGCTGGGATTCTGCCAGAGTTTACTTTGCATTACTTGTACAGTGTAAAATCCATGCTGCCATAAACTAAAGCATTTTGAATGGACCTGATGCAAAGTTCTTTGGAATACTTGTGATGATTTAGTAAGCTTTGGATCAGGACCTGAGGATATGCTTCAGATAGCAGTATTTTATTTTGAGGAACACGCTTGTTTCTTCACATCTACAGCTGGATAGCTTTAAAAATTAAATGGAGACATGCAAATAAGTCATTCTGATATAATGGTGACAAAAGGAGTTGTGGCTGGAAAGATAGTACTTTGGAAAGATTTTTTCCTTTTCTTAAACTTGGTATGGAACACAAGACCTATGAATAAAAGAACCATGTGCAGCTGTGTATTTAGGGACTCAGTCACCTACTTAAACTCTTACTTATCCATTAATATCTGTGGGAAATTAAAAGCTTACACACTGTCTTGAATGTTAGCTCTAAATTCTAGGTCTGCTTTGGAATGAGGCAAAGTACATTTTATTGTTCGTCTGCCATTCCCTTAACCCTCAGGAGAGCAAGTATAGCTGGTACCTAAGAGAAGAGGAGAAGAGATAGCTCGGGAGGTGCAGGAGGAGCCCCATTTTCAGCCCTTGAAGCACTGTAGAGCATATGCTATTCCTGTGCACCATACTCTACTGTAACATCTGAAATACAGACACATATGAAATAAGGGCATGGATACCTAGTAAGGTTTATACTCATTACTTTTTTTGGGTATCTCAAATCATTCCGTCTAACCTTGCAGTCTGACTTTCAGCATCTTATACTATGCCACATCTTCTATTGAAACTCCGTGTTCCTTATTATCTTTGCTTTCATTACTGCTGAATATGCTGCCAAAGAAAAGTGATCAGAAAATTCAGGTAGCCTGTGGCAATAACTGCCTTAAAAAACAAACTCAAATTACGCTGTTGACTTAATATTAAACCCTTAAATACTATTGTGGTATGCAGTCTTACACCTGTATCTCCACTGAGGTTTAACCTGACCATCAAAGCCTTTGCAAGGTTGAGGACAAGAAATAAAAATCCTCACTGAGACAGAAGAATAGTCCTTACAAAAAAATTGTAAAAATAAGGTAGTATTAAAATTCAGTATGTATAAGTCAATTGGATTTTTCTTTTTAGTGCTTGCATACTAATTCCCTGTATTCACTCCATGTGCTTTAGTTACTTCCTGAGTGTTTTGCAACAATCTCATCCATATAGAAATACCAGAAACAAAAGTTATTGTCCTGCTATCAAAGCTGTCAGAATAGTGGTGCTGAGAAGCAGACATTAAAAAGCATACATTGTTTCAACAGTCCTATGTGAACAATTGTTTATAATGATCATTAATTGTAATAAAATATTTGGAATCCGAAAGGAATTGCTGAACATTGGATAGCAGACAAGAGCTAGCCACCTACAATATTTCTTACATCTTTTTCACTTTAGGGAAGGATAAAGGAAATTTTTTAAAGTACTCACGTGTCACAACTTGTGGTTTTCATCAGCACAGAGATTGTTATTCAAAGATATTTTGGATTGAAGTATGATATTTGCCATGTATTTTACAGAGCTCACCTAAATTAAAAATTCCTCTGGCAACCTTACAGCATGATAGAAAGCCTCATTCATGAATTAGCATTTTAGTCTCTCATTATTTTCCCTCTATTGACTCAATATTTTTTATGGTAAAGGAAATTAGCCAGAACTAAAAGGCAAATGACTGCTATGGATTTGGCTTGCAAATTATAGGTATCCCAGCCATCTGTAACCATCCATAGAGAAAATCCTTATGTATCTTTTTCCAACACCAAAACTTTAAACTTGTAATTGATATTGTTTTTCCTTAAGGCTTGTCATAGTTAATAAGTTCTAATTCTTTGTGCCTGCATGAATGCTGCTCAAAACATAACCCCGCTTTTCAGTGATCCATATATTCTGGTGGCACGTGCCTGTTATCCATGAATGAGAATTCTCTGTTTACGCTGGCCAAGAAACAAGTCTTTTACCTTAATGACAGAGCAAATGTAATGTGTTCAATTAGTACATGTCCTTTTAACTGACTGTTAGCCTTGCTTGTGTGCCAAAATAACTACACCTTTGTGTACGTTGTTTGTAGTGTGAATATTATGTACTTGGCTTGTATATATTATTTGGTAATAAGTAATGTAATACACAAGACTTGTACAGGTTTTTGTGTGCATACATGTACTCTTTGGATCCAGAAATTAAACCATATAGATATTGATCTAAATATTAAATCTTACTGGGGCCAAACTCTAGGCTGGCAGGCAGTGCTGTTCAGCTTGGCCAGTTGATGATGCTACCATTCTCCCTCCATAGAATGAAAGTAAAGATCTAAAGAGGCTTTTATGATTTTACAAGTCTACCCTGTTCCTGTTTCTGGGGGAAATCAGTGATTCTAATACAGACTTGATGTGGCAAGAAGAATTTCTCCCTAGTGAGGAAGTAGGAAAGAAAGTCAGGGTAAAAGCAAGATTTCCTCAAAATGTTCTTAAGAGACAGTTTAAAATTATGCCTTCCATCAGCCCTGTATTTTCCTTTGTGAAGCAAGGTAACACTCACTATGTAAACACACAGTAGTTCATCATCAGCTAGTAAGTACTATGGACTTGAGTCTTGCATAGACCTAGAAAATTAAATGACTGAAGCATAATGACAGATCTGTAACTTTAGTGAAATTCTCAACAGCAGTCTGAAGTGCTTCAACTTGATCCATATATACTACTATATTTGGAGTCTTTGCCCACATTTAGATGTTCATTTAAATTTTTTGTGCACCTAGGTGCCAATTTGGCTTGCCTAATATAAGGTAGAAGTGATGGACTTTTTAAGTCTTCAGAATCCTACAACCAGTCAGAGACCTTTTGTTGCATTTGTCCTTGCTCATTAAACTCAAAACCAATATTTTGAAAGATGTGCCAGGTAAAGAATATTGCAGACAAAACCTCCATACCTTAATTGACTGAGTACTTTGATTTTGCAGGGAGAAATAACCATAATGTATTTGGGGTTTTTTTCATGTCTTTCAGCATATTACCTTGACTATATTGCTTCAAAATTCACGTGGAGGAGGTGAATTGCAAAACAGGTTTAATATATAATTCTTCACTTTGTTGCCAGAAAAAATTTGAATTGGCTTGTTTCATTCAAACTAATTGATTGTCCACTCTTACGTAAACTTTGGCAAGAGCAAACCTGATAATAAATAACAGGGGAGGTAGAGGGACACAGTGACAACAGCATCTTTGCTGGGTGTTCTTGACAGACGTTTGCATTACTATTGGTAGTCTGAAACAATTTGTTTTTAAGTAAATTATCCTTTGTAATTATACACATGTGCATGCAGATGTGCTATTTTGGGGCATACATACACGAGTGCAAGACTACAGAAGAGGCTTTTTTTCTTTTAATACCTTACATTTGGAAATTGACATTGAAAAGCCCAGCTGACTAAACTGATTCGGAAAAGTGGTAAGCACTTACTATGTTCCATTGCAGGTAAACAGCCAATGAATTGATTTTCAAATATAGTTACACAGGATCTCTTTTTGAGAGTTACAATAAAACTTATAGCACTGTACAAAGTGAGTTTTGTTATAAGTATTTGTAAAGGTCTTAAAGAAGTGCTCATGATAATTTGCCCTTACCTTCGGTTATATTTATTCAAGATTTTTCTATTAGTTTGCATGTTTTTCAGAACAGATCACAAACATAAATAAAGTTACATTCAATAATTAAAAATGTAACTAAAATTAAACTTGTACTCCATCTTTACATTTTGATCAAGACATATATTATGCATGATTAACAAAATAAGAGAAAGGATGGCAATCTATATCTTCATATTTATCCACATAATATATCCCCATTATGGTAAATTATTGTAAGCTTCAGTTTACATCAGATGAGTTTCTGTATGTTGCATTTGCTCAAATGCCATTTTTAAACAAATAATGTGAAATACTGCAGCGTGGGCTCTGTTAAATAGGGTTATATTAATGCAACTGAAATGGTGTATATCTGTAATATTCATGCTAAATACAAACTAGCTCTTTAGAAGGGCTCTGTGTAACGTCAGATAACCTACAAACTCCAATTTCCCATATAAAATACTATTGACAAACTACTTTTGCTAGCATTGTAGTGTATGAAATGGCAGAATCATAGACAAAAACAAGCTATAGGATGCAACAAAAGTGTGTTTGTGTTTATCTTTGTGCTGGGTTCAGAATATATCAGCTATGGCAAACTATTGCAGCAGGGAAAAATTTTGTCTAATGCTTGTAATACAGAGTATTTTGTCTTTGCATTCTGTAAAGCAGAGAAATGATCAGTGTTGGATTAGTATATGGAAGTTTATTCTTAAAAAGATTTTATGTTTTGCAGATTTAAAATATTACAGGAGAAATATATATTTATACAGAAGTATAATTTTTTAATGTAACTTGTACATTTTCTTCAGTCACGAGCCTTTTCTTTATTGATTCTGTGATTCTTCATCTGCATCATTCTTTATTCCCTTGGAAGCTGATTTATCTGTCCATGATGTTCCAACATCCATTACTAATTTGGTTTAGATGTTTTGATTCTTTATTTGCACAAATCTGGATGTGCATGCTGTCAGGACCTGATCATAAAGTGTAGAGGTGAAACTTTCCTTTAATTAACTAGAACACTAAAAGTTTAATTGTTAAATAGTTGTGATGTGGAGATAGGTCTTGATATAGTCTTCCTTGGAGCACCATACAGCATGGTGAAAACCTTCAGTGAATCTTATTGTTTCTTATTTTCATTTGTCTTTCATCTTGGTCCAGAAAACCTGGAAGCTTCTGTGTGCTAATAATTGCTTGCAATGTTTATAATTGCAGGTGTTGCAAACATTAAGTTCAGCTGTACTAGCCTACTGTGTTCACTGTGAAATTTTCAACACAGTAAAAATTTTACATGGTCATTTAACCTTACAAGTTTACTTTTTTCCTCACTAATTTAGCACTGAATGCATTTTTTCATTATTACAAATGAACAACTTAAGCATAGCATTTCTTAATCTTAACTATAATAGATAAACGTATCCTAAGCAAAGGATGATATATCCTAACTGCTTGATGAAGGGGGCCAGGCACCATACAGTGCAAAGCACACTGGGCAAAAATCTTATCCCCACTGCAGTTGGTGCCAAAATTCTAACTGATGTTGGCAAAACCTAACTATTATTACCAAGGGTTTAATGTGCTTAGTAACCATGACAGAGTGTTATGGGGGAGCACAACAGTGATTCTCTATTTCCATGTTTGTTTCTGTTCATTTAAAACTACTACTATTCAATCTTTAAAATAAGTAAAAGAAACTTGAAGGGGGGATCATATGCTACTAGTTTGTACTAGGGTTTTTCAGGAAAAGGAAACAAATTTATATATATATATGCAATATATTTTTACACTGTTTATTAATGCTAGAAAGTATTAAATGTATCACTTTATCAGTGTGAATGTTAAAGTAATGATGTAGATGTTTTAGACCTTTTAAAGTTGTCTGGTTAAATTCTAAACCCACATTAACAATGGAAAAGTTGGTTTGCCTGTATTATTGATGTTTTAGGGAAAAAGTACAAGTACAGCAGTTGTTTGATTAGCACTGTAAAAGCTTGTCTTCAAAAGTTGTAGTAAAATCCATATTGCAGACACCATTTTTAAAGCATAGCTTCTCAAAGTATGTTACTGCTGTTGACTGACTGTATAAAATTGTATCTTTAGTTGGTAAAGTGATCAATAAATGTGTTACTACATTGATTTGTGGATTTCTTCAATTAAATGTTGTTTACTGATAAACTTTGTTACCAACAGTTATTTTACAGTTCAGATGTTAAGCAAGTAACTAATGAATGTTTCAATTACATAGAAATATTCTCTGAACACCCATCTCTCTGGTTCTGAGCAGAATTTATTCATGCTTTATTATCTGTTTTCCTAGTTTTACTAAGTAAAGCTGACCATTAACATTTTGAGAACTATACTATAGTATGATCCTTGACTAGCCATGACGATAGTGATCCACCAAATGAGATCTGTCGGGGTAAAACAATTTCTTCATAACTATCTACTTAACGTAGATTGGTCATCAGTCTCAAAAGCCTAAGTTACTTCTCCACTTTCTCTGAGTGCTATTGAGAATGTTTTACCGGCAAGAAAAGTCACTTGCTACACACAATATTTTTTAAGGATGTTGCATTCAAAATCAAACATAGACTTCCATTCATAAATAACAGTATTCTTCAGCTTCCCAGTAGTAATAGCACCATGATTTTTCAAGAAACAGAAGACAGAAGTTTTTTAATTAAACTCAGAGGATCACACTAATGTAATGAATAATGTGACAATAACCCAGGCACAGTGCTGATTTAGAAATATGACTAGGAGTACTGGATTAGCCAGTACAAGGAAATATAACTAAACATCTTACAGCTACACTGACCTTTCTCCACTTGTTCTTGAACTGGAAGTGGTGGTCTTTGTGCTCACACACTAAACAGCTGCCTATAGAAATGCCTTTTAAGTGAAATCTACAGTTTTGTCCTGAGGTAGCTTTTCTTCCTGCACAGAGACTGTATACTGTTTGTAGTAGGACTGCTAGATGAAACCCCTTTTATCTCTGAGTATGTGTGAGTGCTCAAACTATAAAAAGCCTAATGAAGCAGAACCTTTAGGGATTACTAAAGGAAAAAAAAAATCAAGATTTTTGCCATTCATATAGTCCTTGAGGAAAGGGAGATATTCTCACAGGGCAGAAGAGCACTATAAGACACTAAATTCTAAAACTAAATTCTGTATTTTCAAAAGAGTTGAGGATTTTTTATTATTTTCCTGTAGAGCCTTTAGAAATGCCTACTCACCCCTGTACACCACTTACACATCATAACTTTAAAGTATTAAAAAAACATCTGCCAGGAATACAATTATTTGGGCTAGCTTTTCTCTGTACGTAGCTACTGTTGCAATAACTACACACAGATTGTACAGGTAGACATAGTCCTGTTGAGATAGGACTGACAGTGCTATCTAACCCTTGCTAGCTCTCTGTTCCTAGTTTTCAGAACTGACCACTCACATTAGCATCAGTTCAGTCTCCTACTCTCAGGTCCATATGCCAAATAGTCTTCTAGTGAGCCTTGTTTTCATTTTCTCACCTTCTTAATTCACTGCATTACTTTATAAGTAAAGTAAACTAACAGAATCACTTGAAATTTACTGCTTTGGTTCATGCTCCTACCAGAAGGTCATTCCAGGTCTACATCACTTCATTTCCAAGACTGTGAACTCAAGACTTGATTATACAACCATCCATGGGTCACTTAAGGACTGCAGGGCTGCAGGGCTTTTCCGGAATGAATGTAGGAATATAAAGAGTGGCAGGGTTAGTAGGTAAGAATAACCAACTGGGGCTGCTGGAATAAATCATATAGATCTTGCTCCCAGCCAGCGTAAGCGTTTCCTCCATCTTTGAGGCATTTAAGCTAGTCAACCGGAGCATGAGTTTTACGCTGTAATTGCAACGATAACAAAAAAAACTTTTTACCATTATTATATCATTGCTGTGGCAACAAGAAATTTGTTTCTGTAACAATCCATGGTATTAGATTATACAATAGCAAATAAAATACAGGTTTAAGGCCCATTTTCACTTGAGTTCTGTCAACACTGCAATACCAGGAGAATTTTGCATGCAGAACATAAATTGTCTGCCATGCTGTAGAAGAGCACTCAAAAATAAAGGGTAGTGTTCTGGTCAAATTTTACAAATACTTCCATTTTACTGACATTATTTTTCCCATTTTTGTGTCTATTGTAAAATGGTCTTTTGAAACACTGACATGTATTGCCTGTTGGACAGCACTTGAATACTAAAAACAATTAAGTGCAGGTGGGATTGTTCTGGTAGCTGTAATTGACGTTTAATTTGGTCTTCAAAGAGAGAGCAGTGAGCTATAGTGACAGTAAGCTGGCAAGATGACAGTTTATCGTAAACTGAGAAAGAAAATCTTCCTCTTTCATTTACTGTTCACCTGCTGCTAAAGTAAAGTACTGCCAAAAGAAAGAAAGGTAGTTTCCAAGGTTTCAAATTAGGTACGGTTCAAATTTCATATTGTCTGACCATAGCCAGTCATTGTCCAGAAACTATCATTTGTTCTGTGATTAAAAACTTGTCCCCACAAACATGAAGGAGCATAAAGGCATGGTGGCAGCTGGGGAATCCCAAATAACTCAGTGAGAGAAGGGGGCCCTATCACAGTTGTTCCTGGGGCTGTCACAGAAGAGCCCTCAGTCTTACTTGTCCAGGTGTGGAACATACTGAGCTAAGTAAATGGCTCTCCAGAGCACCTTACAAATCACGGCAGGTTATACCTACAGGCTTGTGCAGGCATAAGTGTTTAGGAATTGTACATTATGGGATATATACAGAAGGAACCAAAGGCAAGGATGTGGATGTTCTGGGGAGGAATAAGCACAGGAAAATAGAGAGATAAGGGGCTAGTCACTGGTCTGTACAGTTTGGCAGTGCCCTGGACCTCATAATTGACAACTGTCCTGTCTCATTAAATTTCATTTCTAACTAATTTTCTTGGTGAGAGGATTCAGAATTGTGTGTACATAAGTGTATATGGAGGTCTAATTGCCAGCAACTGGAGTCAGAAAATGTGTCACAATAGCCAGTGGTCCCTGTGGTGCCAGCAACTGGATTGATCCAGTGAAGGGATCTATACCACTGTGTGACTGCTAGCAAGTATCATGCTGAACCTAGTCGGCAAGTAGGTGAAGAGGCTTCACCAAAGCAGCCATAAGACTGGGCCAGATACATTTATGTCTCTAAGACAACTGGAAGAGCATTCTGGAGGAACCAGGCAGCTCAGGCCAGCTACCGGGGAGACCACAAGATCTGAAGGTATGTGTCTCTATGCAGGCAGCAACTGGAGATGGATAAAATCCAGGGGCCAGTTACTGAGCTGCCTGCACATCTAAACCCAGTTACTCAGGATCCCCAGTGTGTGCTGCTATATATAAGGACCGGTTAGGGGGAAATGACATCAGCAGCTGTGGTTCTCAGAGATGAATGTGTCCAGGTGCCAGGAGCAGGAATCCAGGATAGATCTGGAGGGAACAACATTTAATATATGCACTTTTCCTACTAGCAGGTCTTCATACTGGTCAGTCAGACACAGAGTGGGTGCTAGTTTGGGTTTTGTTGGTGGTGCTGACTTTGTTTTTACAAGTTGCCTTCAGCATAGTGGATTACTACAATACTATTCAGTGACAAACCAAAAGGTAAACCAGAGCTAAATCAACTAGCAGCACAAAGAATGATGTTGTCTTACATTTTCTGATCCATTTATGGTGTGTAGGTGTGGGGAACTAATACATTAGATATAGTCTTCCAGGGTCCTGCTTTGTTGTGCTTATGATATAGATCTTGTCCTGGGGAAAAAAAAAATTCTCTGATATTTTTACATCTAGATTTGGAATGTAAAGAGCTTCTGATTCCGTGTGACAGCTTGAACTCTTCTGTATTGCTAAAGTGGGTCATATGCTTTTGCTGCTGCTTCTTCTTTAAGCACCACTATCTGAATTATTGCCAGTAATCTTTGTCATGCAGGTAGTATCCCCTCTGTTGAGTTTAATGGGCAGCAGCAGAATTGCTTTTCTTTTAGAAAAGGATTAAGTACTGGGTATACTATACTGTGCAATCTTTTCTGGCACGGCAGAGATTGTTAGACCATGTGGATTAGTGACACAGCTGCCTGCAGAATTTTTTGCTATTTGTTTTGTTCCTCCCTATAAAGGGAGCAATAGTGAAAAGAACTTGAACTTTAGACATAAATTTGCTTCAGATCTGCAGAGTACTTGCAAAAATGCTATAGCCTTTTAAATGCTATACATCACAGATCTCAGTAGGTCAAAGCCCATAGGCATTTTACATCAACATTAGAATTAAAAGTTGAAGAATTTTTTGTACTTCTGCAGGAGATGCTAACTTTAAGCCATAGCAGTGAAGATAAGCCTACAGTTCCTTCTAGTTTCACAAGTGGCTGAAGAAGAGTACAAGCAAGGCATAATGGTCTTTAAGAGGTGAGACGGAAAGTGCCATTGGTGATGTCAAATTAGTATTTTGCAGTATTGAATACTGCACAGATAAAGAAGAGCTCTATGGCTTTGTATGAGGTTCTTGCCCTAGACCCACAGTTTTGAGACAGATTTCTGTAGGATTTGCTGAAGCTACTGACATGCGGAATCAAGACTCCATAACTTATAAAGTTATAAAGTAGGTGTGTTTATTCAGCGCTGAGATGTACAGGAGAATCATTTCTCCAAAACAACGTGCATACCCATCGTGGCAACTCATCTTGGCTTTATACAGTAAACTCTTACATATTCCAAAAACACCTATGCGTATTCATAACCTTTCCCCGCTTCTTATTATAATGAGTTTGAGAAGAGACTTCTTCCTGTTTTCTGCCTGTGAAAGATTGTCCCAGGGATGTGGGCAGTTATGTTAACTTCTTTCAGCTTCAATATGCATCTGTACTCTCAGGAACCCAGCTGTCCTTATCAATGTTATTTTTGCTCTTATCACAGGTCCAGATGGCTTGTCTCGCCCACCGGAAATCCTCTAGCAACAGGCCCCCCTAATATGTTGCTTTAGCTAGACTGCTGTCATCCTGCGTATCTTCCAAGCGTGAGCAGTTTCCGCTCCACCATCCTTCAAGTGTCAGCTACCTCGGCTAAATTATTACTATTCTTAAGTGTTAGTGCTTATCTCAAGCTGCTAAACAATGGTTATCCTGTTAGTATTTCCCCTAGCCCCATATCACTACGTTATTGAAGTGTTCAAGTAGGCCTAATGTCTGGATGGGTTAACTGACTTAGCTTTTAGGTGGGGTTTTTAGCTAACCTAGAAACTAAAAGGCAAATATTGGCCTGGCTTAAAGTAGATTCTGTATATTTACCACCAATGACATAGCAGGTTAGATGCATTCTCAGGAGCTTTGCTAAAGACTCATCCAAAGCTTTTACAATATGAAGCTTTTATCTTCATTAAGTTCATTCAATCATCACATTTTCGCTCCCGGTGAAACTGAGACAGATGCTTTATTACTATTGTGCTTAACTCCTATTGTGCTTTACTCCTGAATTGGTACTTACAGAAAGTTGAGATTAGTTGGAATGGAGTAAATAACAGATAGGAGGACAACAAACAAAACAAAAAAAAGACAAAGTACCAGAAACTTCAGAGAAAATGGGAGCAGCAAAAGCTACTCACAGTGAAATTAAACAAGGCACACAAGAAGTAGCCTGCAGCCTATTCATTTAATAGCAAGAGCCTGAAGTTAACCTTTTGACAGAATAAAGTGAGATGTTTCAATAAGTACTTACAAACTTGTGACAAAGTGTCTAGACGTTACTGGTTTGAATTGGCAAAAAGCTGTTCAAAGACTAGAAAGCCTTAAGAGGCGTAAGAGCTTGTCTCTAACATAAAACCATGAGTTTTTCTGAAAAGGCAGAACTCCTGCAACACAAGAATTTGCCAATTAGCATCTACTGCTGAATGTATCTGTGAAAAAGAAAATGTGTAAACAAGTATAGAGTTAAGGGCTTTGGGTTTTTTTAAATTACAAAGACGGATGCGCTGGCAACTGGAAAAATGGTATTCACTTTATCAAAAGAGTTGCTCAGTCCGATGAGAGCTGTTACAAAATGTCAGTGGAAGTTTTCCATGCAGACAACTAACAGGTTCTCAATACTTTTTATGTATTTCTATCAAGAGCACTTTAAAAAAATATTGTTTTAAATAAATCGGCTTTCTTTTAAAACCTGAAAAACTGACTTTATCCTTTTCTGACTCTTTTGAACTACATTGATGCTCCTTCCTGTCTTCAGCAAGGCAATCAGCAGCATCAGACACCTCCTCTCTGCCTGTTGCTTGGCAGCCCACCTACTCAGGCTGTCTTGGCCTCTGTCCCTACTGCAAGACTCAGCTTATATCCATAGTGGTAGCCTCAATACCCTCAGCTGCTACTTGTAAAAAAAACATGAGGCAGGGCAGCAGGAGAAGAGGTTTATGCACAGGTTCCCTCTGCTGCAGAATGTACTACTGAGCAGTATGCTACTATCCCCTCTAACCACAGCTTTCAAAATAAATGCATAGGTCTGGATCATTCACACCTCAGTAAGTACATACATTTAATGACATGCACAGCACCTCATTAGCTATATTGTTGTAGCACACAGTCCAGTTTCATTTGGCCTGTTAACCATCATCAGATGGATAAAATAGGAGAATCTATTTCCAGCAGAAATATAAAATACAACAAGAATTAATGCTTGTTTATTTTGCAAAATAGTTGATCTACAATCTCCTTGACAGAAATCTCTGCTAGGAAAACCCTCCAAATGTCACTTCACGTGAATATAGAAATACCCAACTTCCATGGAAAAATCCCATTTCTTTAGATTTGTTTTATCACAGAACTACAGGTCTTTAAATACTCACTTTACACAGGTTTAAATCCAGAAACAATGTTACAGCTAGGCTGTTATCTTCTCTGATTGTTACAGCTTATATTCCACCCTTTTGGCCTAAGGCAGAGGCTATAAAGCGGAAGGGGTAGCCTCTGCCCTCCCTGTTCCCTCTTCTTATCTGACCTACCTGCGTAGAGCAATTTAACTATAGGCAAAGCGACAGTAGAATACCTGAAGAGACAGATGCCAAGTAAGATCACAGCTAGCCAAGAAGAACCTGCAATGAACTGAGTGACCTAAGTTGTGGCAGGATTATGAGAAAGTTATGGAAGAAGCAAACTTTCTGTTTCAAAGCCAACACTTTGGAAAAAATCTAACTGATTGTCTGTTGGATATCCTTATTTTTAAAACCTCAGTGCCAAGTGCTGGTCCATCTCTGGGTCCCCAGCCATAGTGCCAAAATACAAACAGCCTGCTGCCCCCTTCTAACAGCTGTTGTGTCTATAAGCCTGCCCTGCAGTTCAGTGCCAGCTTCTGAGGCAGAGTACTCTTCCCCAGAACCCCACCCATGCTTCCCAGCATGTTATCTAGTATTTAAGGAATAAAGCAGAGAACAGTGTTGGTGACAGCATCTACAGCACATCTTTGGAACCCTGATTGTGTGTTCTTGTACTTTTTTAAGTTAACACACTGTCCTCCACTAAAAAATACATCCCCTTTCTTTCCAAAGCCTCTTTGCCCCACTCTTTTACCTCATTAATTGCATTTGTTCATATGAAATTCCTCTGTCTCTAATCATTCTACCACCTGTCTACTTAATGTGAGAGAGAATAAATTGATTTTCACAACATTAGGCACAATTTTAGCCAGAGCAAACTACATTCCTTAATCATTCTAAGACTGCAGGGGGCTTGTGAGCCAGGTGAATACACACAGAGAGAGGTGGAGTGACATACAGCTTAAAAGTACTGAACAGAATTGGAAAGCAAGTCAGCACTATGCCACAATACTGGACAAACTTAAGGAAAAAAATACACTTGTTACTTGTCTCTTTCATACTTAGGACATACAGTGTACCTATGACTCCCAAGTTGATCACAGTGTTGAACCCATTCCTTCAAGCTAATATTTTCACTTCTTACCTATTGATGATTTTGAAGTTCTAAAAATAATACATTATTTTCTACAATATTCAATCATGCATTTGCTGAATGAATCTCAAAGAAATTCTTTTAATTTCATGCCAAAATATTCTGTAACATTTTTCTTGATCATAACTAAATACTTGATAATTTTACACTAACTATATAACTATACAGCTGCAGAATATTTTCATTAAATTCCAGTACACATCCTTATCTTCAATCTGTAATAACATTGTATTGCCAGTCAAGTTCACTTTCTGTTCTAAAGCTGGTTACTTACTGCAGCTACACTGTTAGAATGAGCAGCTGCCATTTTTTGAAAATATTGTCATTAATGAAGTGATGTGTCTGAAAACTATTTTGCTTAGTTCGTAAAATGCTCCAAGGTCCTATGGACTGAAATCTATATAACGTCCTCTAACCAGGCAGTTAGATAAACTGTCTTCTGACTTTGAGTCACAGGCTTGACTAGAGCAATATGCACACCATATATCACATACTTGAAGAGTACTATTTTACACCATATTTCCATCTAGATGTGAAGATGCTAATTTATTGCACACATTTGTTGTCAGAAAGAGTCAGTCTGTTATGTAGTATTGCATGCAAATAATTATAATAAATAAAAACAATTCATTATAAAACAATTAAAAATATTGTTACCTTCACCCCACAGAGTTTCCTGTCAGCATATACATATTTTCACTTATGTAATTGACCTCCACCCGTCTACCTAGATCAGAAGTCCAGAAGACTGGCTTTTACAGTTCACTGATTTAAGAACAAGAGAAGGCAGCAAAATGTTTTTTAATGCAGAGTATGACAACATTACTCCTGATATTTTAATCTCTTAATCAGCTCAGAGTGTTCAGATGTTAGTACTGTTAAAACAGCCAATAGAAAAAGCATTTCTTATCTCTATTCTAAAATACCATGTGTAAACACTAACTTATGTATTTGACTGAACAGAAGTCACAAACTGTTTAACCTCAACACAGTTAATTTCATCTTGGGTTATCATAAAGATATTTGTTTTCTCCTGCCTCTATTTTTACTCTTGCCTCATCAAGAAATTTTCATTTTCACAAGGCATGAACTACAACTGACTTGCAGGATCAATAGTAGGGATATTTATTTGTCTAAAATAAACACCAAACACACATATCTGAATTGAACGTTCTTCAAGAACCAATGTTCACAGCTAGCTCTAGGTCCTTGATATTATGCCAAAAGGACATAGTGTAAAAATATTGAACTTCATGTGTTGTGAAAAGTGCAAAAGTCCTAAAGCTTTATAAATGCATCCAATTGAATGCAAACATATCCTATGGCACATTTTATAAGCTAAGTCTTTCAGCTGGAACTGCTCAATTCTGACATCAGGTCATTAATTTTGAGGCTATGTTGCTGGTTTTCACAGAATCAGAATCACCACCGGGTTGGAAGAGACCCACTGGATCATCGAGTCCAGTTTTGTTCTAAGCAGCTTTGTAAAAGTAAGAGAGAAGGTAATTCACTTGATGAGTTTTTGCAGAATCTTTCTATTGACATGTTTTGGATTTTTTCACATTACAGAAAACAGGTCCTGCCTCACTTGTAAATTTGCAAAACATTGCCTCAGCAACAGTCTGTCAGTGACTTCCATGAATTACAATGACATTAGTTGCCTGACTCAGGATTGTGGCAGTATGTAGTGATGTAAACCTACTTGGATAAAAAGGCACTTATTTCTTGTAGATTTAGTAGCTATAGCACCCCAAGTCCCTCTCCTCCAGGCAGCTTTCCAGCCAGTCTTCTCCTAGTCTGTAGCTCTGCATAGGGTTGTTGTGCCCCAAGTACAGGACCCGGCATTTGGCCATGTTAAACCTCATGCCGTTAGACTCAGCCCAGCGGTCCAGCCTGTTCAGATCCCTTTGCAGAGCCTCCCTACTCTCCAGCAGATCCACACTTCCACCCAGCTTAGTGTCGTCTGCAAACTTGCTAAGAGTACACTCAATGCCTTCATCCAGGTCATTGATAAAGACATTGAACAGGGCTGGACCCAGCACTGAGCCCTGAGGGACACCACTTGT
>WAAB01007249.1:25517-71928 GCA_013389865.1 Piaya cayana | reverse complement strand
TATTGTCTTTTTTTTTATTTATTTTTTTTTTTCTTACTATCATTTTTTTTGCTCCTTCTTTTTTTTTTTTTCTTTAATCTCTTCATTGCATTTTTGTCATTCAATGGGGATAATTCTTCTGCCTTAACTGGGGCAGAACAGATAGAATTAAATAGCAAGAATAAAACGTGAAACATTCCAGCACACATTGAGTGGATTTAGGCAGAAGGCCAGTACAGCAAAGTTACTCATGTCAGAAGCAGGCACTGGGATAAACCATATTCCTGTAAGTTGCTCAGGCTTTGATGAAGAAGATGATTTCTGTATGAAGAAACAATTAGAAAATAGTATCTTGGCCACATCTGCCAGACCTTCATACCTCTGCATTTCAATTGTATATACAACTTTATTCGTTTGCATTCTTATCTCCACTGTGATTTATACTTTTTCATTAAAACGCTGCCTTGTAAAAGTTTTTCAGGCTATAGGTGTAGGGTACGTTTATTTTAGGACGCTTTGACAAGAGGAAAAGAAGCTTAAAGTATTTGCAAAGATATGCTGGACTATCTAGTCTTTGCATTCTTTCTTCCTGGAATGAAGATTTTTCAGAAGAAATTGCCAGAATACAGACGTAACAGACTGTCAGCTAAAGTGAAAAGGAGGATACAGAGACAGGAGATATGGAAAAGGCACCATTTGGCAAGATTCCTTGTGTAAGAGGAGAAAATGAGAAGGTACAAATATGAACAACAAAACCAGAGCCCCGTGCCATTCACAATTTTCATTTTGAAGAGGTGAAACATCTTAGGGAAGTGCAGAGATACAAGACAAATAAAGTCGTTTAGATAATTGGCAGCATTTTTGTTCTCCAAAAGAGAATAAGAAAGCAATGAGAGAAAAACTTTTCAAATATTTTAGTCTTCCTCTGTATTTTAGGTGTGAGATTCATGTTGCAGAGGCTTATCATGTCTAAAAGTCTGCCCACTTCTACCAACACAAGCTATCGTAGGAGGGAAAGAATTCATGGAAAGGAATGTTGTTTCTTGCTAATAGGGTCCGCCAGAAAGGAGGAGTCCAGATAGAGCAGTAAAACGCTGGTCAAAAGCAGTAAAACATGTTGAACTTTGACTGTGGATCGTGTCCAGGTCTGAATTTGCTAAGGAATATTTAGTTTAGAAGAGGTCATGATAAATTAAAGTGAGAGGTTACCCCTGTTAGACAAGACAATAGGGATTTGGACAAAGTATTGTGATAGTAATTCATTTATCCTTCTTTTTAGTCTGCTCTAATGAAGAAATCAAATTCCTACTGAAGTCAATGGTGCCTTTCTCTCAGTATGAAGAAGGCAGAATTTGACAGAGGGTTTGAGGCCTTCTTGCAAGACAAGATGCAGGAAGGGCACTTCCCCTGCCTAATCAATAAATTTGTCCTTTTTTTTTTTTTGCAGTGCAGTTTTCTCTCTTATATTTCCCTCTTCCTAAAGACAGGTTATTAATTTTCCTCTGATACCAGCACTGTATATAGAGCTGGATCTATAATTCATGAGAATGAAAACAGCGGCATTAGAAAGAAAACCTGTCATAAATTAAGCTATTAGGCTTTTAAATGAACGGTGATGGCTGTGTGGGGATGCAGAACATTTATTGCTAAATATAGGGATAACGCTAAAAGGTTTTCATCAATATATGTTAAGAACAAAACAATGAAGTACTTTGAGCTTGAATTTTTGTTCTCTGTAAACTGTATTAGTGCTTTATTGCCTTTGCTTCTGGGGGTTTTCTCTGCCCTTTAAAATGAAGACTGTTTCTATCACTCATTGGAGGACAGCTGCTTTTTTGAAACTTAGATCTTTCCCCCTTCCACTTCTAGCCCAGCAGCATCACTGAAGCAACAATTTCAAACAGAGAGTGGAAGGAAGGCTCTGAGGCTGTTTCAGGGATGCTCCAGGAGATCCCTCCCTTTACAAACAAGTTGTTTATGAGGAAGTTCCTCAACAAAGTGCTGCTGCTCAAAGAAGTGGAAGAGACAGAGATGGTGCCAACAGTGCCAAAGGGGACTGCACCGTTCTACCTTTTCTCCATCTGCTGTGATCTAAGTTCACTTTTTTAATATGTTTACAGGCATCCCAGCACACACGCTTTCCAGTTCCTAATCCCATTTGACCAAATGCTGCCACCACCAACCCCACTGCAAATATAGGCTATACCCGATGACTTTATAGGAACCCCTAAAATCTGTTCCAATGTGATCAGGAAGAAAATGTATCCTGCTGCCTTAAACTGGATTTGCAAAAGATCAGGGTTTTTACAGCAATAAAAGGAACCAGGAAAAAATATCGTAAGATGAAAAATGAAAGAAAAATAAAGCTGCAGCTTCAGCTTGTGTAAATCACTTGGAGCCCTGCCTGAGGTTTTCTATTTGAAGCTAAATACGATAGTTTTCTGTGGGAGTTGAAAAATACAAAAGTTCTCCTGGGATATTGTAAACATAATTCATGTTCGCTCAGGCAACCACTGACATCACTTCCGCCGCGCCGAGAGGCCAGGGCACTGAATGTGCCGGGGCTTTGCTAAAAATAGCAGCTTCATAAATCTGCCTATTCCTTTAATTAGGCAGCCCTGATGACAGGATTAAGATTGAATGCTTTCATTTCAGATTGGTTAATGAAGTGCTTTCTAATATTTGTTATGCTGCATACAATGGGCTGCCTTTGGAACGAACCCTATCTGCTGAGATGAGCGGTTATTAATTGCTTCAGGTACAGCTGGGTTGGAAACATTTCCTTATCGGAAGGTTAAAAAGGAAGATTATGCAGACATTTGATTATCTCCTATCGTGTTTGTAGACTACAAACACTTTGCAGACAGATGAGACTGCACAGTTCTGTTCATTTTGGTTTTAATTAGTTATTTAATAGAGCAGATATTTGATCAAGATCAAAGAGTGTTTTCATATTGTATTCTTTCTCCCCTGTCTAGCTTCCACTGAAATAATAATTAGAGAAAAGCTCCATAAAAGCACCAGAAGAACAAAGTCACCCACAAACACCATCCTTCCACTTTGCAAGTGAACCTCTCCATAATGAAAGAGATTAATTTAGTGCATCTTGGGAGAGACTAGCTAGCTGCTAGCAAGTTTTCACCAATCCACGTTGCCAACCGAGCTCAAGCCACCCACAGGAACCTTAAACTTAACTGTCCATTCCCGCTAACCTGGTGTCCAGAGGATTGCAAGCGCCAGGCTATTTTTCTGACTTATAGGAGTTTCAAGTTACCTAAAAGCTGAGCCGTCAGCACTGTCCTACGCAAGACTGGTGGTTGCTGGTGTGGCCAAATGGGTGTGTTTAAAACCTATTTATTATATTCAGTTGGGAGCCTTCCTGAATGCTAAGGAGTATTAATCACCTGTGTGTTGAGTGTGCTCAAAACCTGCTCTAAGCGCAGATGGTGCAGAAGAGGAGAAATTGTGCTTTGCTCTGCTAAGTTCATCGGTCGATGAAGGAAGAAGTCGAGGTGCTTTTAGGAAATAACAACAGGCAAAACGAGGCCAGGGAAAAGGAGGCAAAAAAGTTTTTCCTGCTCCTGAGCAAACGCTGGCTGGCCAACTTCTGAACATCTGGTCTCCCAGTGTGTTTTCTCACATCATGCCAGTACCTGACTGGAATAAACAACTTTATCTAGATCCTTGTTTCTTACCATCAGAGGCCGATAAGAAAACCTATTCCTATCAGCGTGAGATTCAAGTTGAGGGAAGAAAGATTTATGCCTGTTTGAAACCAGCCTCCACCCTGCCTAATTGTTTAGCCCTGTGGAGAAACGTGAAGTTTAATCATGTGGATTTTTATTTTCCAGGAGGTTGTAGATCACAGCATCAATGCTGCTCTCACCACCCACTAGGCAGCCAGCATACAGACCCAATTTGTTTTTACATGGAAATGACAGCGTGCTTCCCCTCTGCAATTTACTGTAATGCTGATATTTTGTATTTCTACAGCTCCTTTCCTTCCCTGGGCTGTGGCTGCTTGGGAAAACTGAATATTTCAAGCCAACAAGGTGCTCCAGAGGTGAGAATAATCCATATTCTGGTAGGCTAACTGGGGCACATAACTACTCTGATGGCATTTTGAGATGTTTCCAGCCCTACTTGTTGCCACCTGTTCAGAATGGGGCCCCATCTAGTTGTTCAGATTCAACTGGATCTGATTCAACTGTGAAAGCCACATTCACAACCTGAGCCTTTCTCTCCTCCAGGATCATTTCTCAGTTCTCTTTTGGGCACCCTAACTGGCACAACTGAAATGGCTACCGGTGCTGATAAGAGATAGAAAATTAGGTAGGAAAGGATCAAGTAGGATAGGAAGGACAGGTTTAAAACGCTCCCCTAAAGGAATTGCAAAACGGAAGCAGCTCCACAGGTGAAGCCACCATGGTCCCTGCAGGATTAGAGCTCGGCTCTTCTTGTTTCTATTCTTGTCTTCTAACCTTTGAGTCACCCTCAGTCATAGATACCTGCAAACCAAACATTTTATTTGCAAGCCCTTTGTACCCTCAGCTATTTAAACAGATACACTGCTTTGGATGGGGAAATATATTTGGAAAATTATCTATTTTCAGTTCTTATAAGAACATCTGAGCTGTCAAAAGTCCCTTATCGGATTCAGATTTATAAAAATCCTTTGCTGTAGGTGTGCAGGTTCTTTGTAAGAGTTTGGGAGCTGGGCTCGATTTTTACATACAGTAGGCTCATCGTTCAGCTTAGAGCATCCCACAATTGCTTAAAAGAAAAATTCACACTTAATAGTGTCGCCTTATTATTATGATCATCTTGCATCCAATACAAGCTAGAATATAATAAATTAATTTTAGTTTCATATCTGAGAGAGATTTATTTTAATGTTTTGATCACCGAGGCAGGATGAGAAGAATTTTCACTTTTTACACATTTTTTGCCTTTTTTCATGAGCTGAGGAGCCTCTTTGGTCAGGCAGTTCCCATCCACCCCATAAACAGGAGCACGAGTCGGGGGTCACATGTGCAGGCACAGACCGAGTTTGGTGTCAGGCATTTCTTGTGAGCAGTAAAACTGTGTACTACTTTATGTACTGGCTCTGAAGCAAGTTCAGTACAACAGATGAGATTCCCTGCGGTAAACCAACTTCTTTCATATAAAACCAGTTTGATCTGGGGGTGCCAGCATGAACAAAAGCTGACTGGAGCAGTTTCAAAGTTCAAGTGAAGGGCATTAGGGAGCTCTCAGTAAAGTTCAGCATGACTGATGGTCTCTGCTACGGAGAAGTACAAGTACTGGAGTTTAAAAGGTTTTCCCATTACAAGCTTTCTCCTTTTATCACTTCCAAGGCAGAAGATGTGAGATGCCCTGCGTTATGCCTGGCTGAAGTACAGCCTCATTAACCTTTCACGTTTGTGAATACCATCTCTTCATAAAAAGCAGTGGCATCCATTTGTAGGGCTGAGTACAATGGAGAAACACATTACAAAATAACCATACAACTATTTATTTTAAATGTCCTCGTTACTTTAGCCAAATGTAGCCCTCTGAGCAAGGAGTACCTACCACCACCTCTGCCTTATCTTTTGAGCATGTCTGAACACAAGATTAATTTCTATAATAACTCTATTTAACGTGATAACAGAAGGAAAATAGCTACTTTAAGGAGATGTGGTATCTAAGTGTTTTGACATGCCTGCCTGTCTCTTTAGGCTTTCACACTATATCCATTTCTATGATATCTGAGCACCTTTTGACCTTCTAAAAGATGAAAACTCATTCTTTCCTCTGGTTTTTGTTGGTGTTTTTTTTAAATGTTAATTAAAACACCCTCTCAGTACACGTCAAAAATCCACCTACTAAGCAAGGGCCAGTAGATACTAGTAGGCAGCATTCCTTAAAAATATTTTCCCAAAGAACTAGTTTGGTTTCCGCTTCCAGTGACTGTCTCAATATGAGTATGTGTTTCAAGGAAGAAATATCTTCTCAAACTCTTTGCAAGGACCCAGGAGCACATAGAAATGGAGAGGTTTAAGACTACATGCTGCCAGCTGTGCTACCTTCTCCCTTTCGGTACGTCAATATTATTTAAAAAGGGAATTCACAATAATTAAATCATAGTCCCATGACCTCAAATGATTACAGAAACTCTTCCATAGCAAGTACAGTCACAAATCATGCCAGGATTCAAACAATGGCTTCTTTGGAAGGCTGGTCTTCAAAAGGATTATGTATGACTTCCCAGCCATAGTCCAAGTGACTGTCAGAGCTCTGGATTTCTGCTTCCCCTCTTTGTTTCCAGGCTCCTTTCTTCTAACTCCCACCCCATGCTCCATGCACTGCGCTCCTCTCCTCTACTGACCTCTACATTTCACCACAACGAGGAGACTCAAGGTGCTCCGCTCTTATGGAGCTCCACAAAGCATATAAACATCTGGGGAGCAGATCTGACAATTCAAAGAGGCATCCAGAGAACATATTTTCTTGGATTTCAGCAGGCAAAGTGCTAAGCTCACCCTCCTTTGCCTGCAGGCAGTGCCTATAAGAACAATAGTAGGTTTAAAGGCTTCCAATGAAAGTTTTCCTTCCCCCTCTGACTAATTTTGACTGTATTAAGTAATTTTGTGTCACAACTCCAATCCCAGCATGGTTGCTGGCATTCTTTCAGCTATCTGGGAGCAGCCTGGAGGCAACGGACACCGTGATTCTGCCTCACCTGCACTTAACTGCTCCTCAGCACTTCTTGGAGCCATGAGCAGGTAGCACCTGAGTGCACCAAAGCCTCCCTGCACTGCTGCACACTGCAGCACCAATACATGGAAATAACAGACAGGCAGTAAATAACCTGAATCTTCTGTGTATTTAGTTATACAAATTTGGCACCTTTTCCTGCAAGAGCTAGCCTCATTCTCTTTCCCTTTAAAGGTAAGAGATCAAGAATGAATTATATACAGATGAAAGAAATGATATAAAACCCCTACCCTGTAAACATGAAAATAGTTCCAATTTAAATCCACATGCATTTACCCTGGGAAATGTCCTAAATGGAACACCATTGTTATCACCAGTCCAGCAGTGGTGGATTATATAGAGACAGATATTCAGAGAAAACTTGTAATCAAAATAATTTCAAATAAAATTAAATATTTTAAAAAATATGATAGGAAAGACAAGGCAAACTGGTGCATCTCAGACCTCACTGCTCTTTGCAGGCTCCAAATGAGCCTTCCACTTGATTATATATATTGTTTTCCCCTGAAAATAGTCGTTTTTAATGAAGATTATCAAGTAGTAATTTCCAAAGGACATTATCACAGGGAACAATCCACCACCATCAGTGAGGGAAATAAAGCAGGTGACCTGCTAGGTATTTTATAGCGTGGAGCAGTTTGCTTGCCTTTTTTTAATCCATCCTATTACAGCCTTCACTGTGGTTCTTCCTATGAATCATACACTAAATACTGACTGTGCGGCAGTTTACACATGAAAGTTATGTGGCAAGGAAGAACCAATTGCCTACCACCCACTTAAGTTATTTATAACTAATGAAAACACAAGGAGTCCATATTAATTAACATCTATTGAAGAGCATGTTAAGCAGCGCCGTGATCGGCTGATGAAAGAAAGGAGCAGGTTTGTTGACATGCCACTTAACACAGACGCTAAGAAGATGCATCGTATTTTGAGGTAATTAATTTCTGAGAAGAAAAGGGAAGTGCCTTATAATCTGAAATGATTTATTATTGGTTTTGTATTAAACTCTAATAAAGTAAATTAGTTTTTGGAGGTGTTTATGAGTTATCTTTCTAGAACCACCAGCCAAAAAGAGAGAAAGAATGAATATGGAAATAGACAAAAAAGAAATCACACAAGCCTTAAATAGTTCAGGAAACTATTGAAAGTGAAGGGCTGATAGCCATTAAATTCGATGGCATGGTATAAACCACCACAGACTCAGAATTTTGGTGGGTAAGAGGCTCCATAAGAAAGGACAATGGAAGATGATGTTGCCATCCTATGTTTATGTCATATTCCCTTCAGATACGCCACTGAGACTATCACACTAATAATAGGTGAAAACTTTGGCTCATGGGAAGGAGATTTTAAAACTAATTCCAGTCTTACTGTCTCTTTGTCTCGCAGTCCCAATTTTGGGCTGAAGAGCAGCAGTTGGTGATTGGGTGCATTTCGGCAAACAATCAGAAGTGAATTTGATTGGAGATTTTTTCCCCTCTTTTTCTTTTCCTGACAGTATTTAAGGTGATAGGACAGGCAAAATAGTAGAGGCAGAGTTTTCCTGAAGTTCATGCTGTGCTGTTGTTAGCTGGGTGCTGTCTTATCAGCAGCTCCCAAGAGCCGAATCAACAAACACAAGAAGGTCTGCAGTGGTCAACTGAAACGCCAGCAGCTGTTGAAGGACCTGGAGAGCTACATTCATTTGGGGTCAAGGCATAAATAGGTTTATTCTCTAAGGAAAAGAGACACGATACAAATGATTTTGGTAGGAAAGGAGAACGTAAGAGAAAGAACAGGAGTTATTTGTAGCACAGCCTGGGAGGTAAAGCCTTCTGGAAATTCAGGGTGATCCAAAACTCAAATAAAAATAGAAGATGGGAGATCCTCAGCTCATGTTTCACAGGGGAAATCAATCAAAGCAATGGGGGAGCTGGAGGGATGGTGCAGACTGAGGCAGTAGGGCAGGGAGCGAGCGTTGCAGGAACATGGATATCTCGTTTCTGCAAAGCAAGCTCAGGTTTCATTGCTGCCCTGTTTCTTTCAGTGGGAACATTTAGCCTAGTGCAAACACTTTGGAAAGTCCCGGCTCTATTTCCATTCTCTCTTTTCTTTGACCCCAGCTTCCCCCTGAATTTCCGTACACAATTCTGTCTCGTGAGCAGCCTGGGGACTAGATACTAAACTTGCAGGATAGGAGAAGGGAATGTAGGTGTACCTGGAACAGAAAGTAGCTCTTAAATTATATTTAATTTAAAAAGAAATCAAATCATACGGAATAGCATAAGCTTGGTGCTTGTGCTTCTTAGGGTGAGCAGTTAGGGAAAGCTGTACAGCCTTAAGATATGACTTTGAATAGCACTTCTGTGTAAAACTAATAAAGTAGATGAAGAATATAGGAATTATTTCTACGTGCTGCAGTTGCCATACATGAAAAGGTTGGCCTGCTGATAGGAGTTCATATAGGAGGCCTCCACCTAAGGCCACACTCTGCATTGATCATCCTGTGTGCTACTGTTCACCTCTCCCGGCTCTAATTGCTGTGGCTTTTGGCAGAGACGCATCTGCGGGAGGACTTTCACTGGAAATTGGATGAAACTGGGCAAGAAAATTAGACATAAGTCTGCGCCAGCAGAAAGTACGCAGTCCTCATGAAAGCTGCACATTGGCTGTGTTGACACACATCCTTTCCACATACAGAGTATCTTTCAAGTACTGTAACAAGCCCAGGCAACATATAGCTAGTGTATAGCCAAAGTTTCTGAATACCAGATGTCACCTTACATCACTTTGTAGTGAGTAATGTTCTCTCATGTTATGCAATGTTATGAGCAGTAGTCTGTTATTTCAAAAGTTGCCAAGAGCAAAGCTCTGATTTTTTTAGAGGTTTGTATTTTTGTTTTGGTTTGGTTTTATAGTTATTTTTTTTGCAACTGGATGGGGTTGCCTCTTTATTTACCTACAACATCGTAATCTACTTCCCCTAAAGGGTCAAAGGAAGCGCTTCCAAACCTGCAGGCATGAAAAGCAAGTCAAATTTTTATTTGGTACAAGGCAAAGCAAGTAGTAAATCACAGCCTCGTTATGGCTGGTGAGTAGAGCAGTACCAATGTTTTTTACTCGTGAAATAACACACACTTCTGCTTATAGTTGAGTGTGCTCTAGAGTGGTTTCTGCAAGTGATCAGACTCTCAGCTGCTTGGGAACAACAGGATAAGCTGCCAGATGAGTAGAGAAAACACAGACTGAGTAGAATTGCAAGTTCAGACCCCATTAAGCAAGACATAGACCTGCAAAAATAAAGCACCTGGCTTGCTATGGTCACACCCAGCACCAGCTGAAGTCACTGGGACTATTTCCATGTAGCAAGAGAGAAAGCTTGTACAAGGTCACTAACCACTGACTAACAGCTTCATTCAGTTGATGTTACTGGATGTGCCTTAAGCGTAAAGGATGAACGATTCTTCCATAACTGCAGGTGTCCATGGTAGAAACATCTCTGCTTGAGTCTTCTCTAGTCTCATTTTAGAGTCCAAAGAGCTAAGCAGGCACTTCCAATTTACACCTGAATTACACAGGACGTCTTAGGGACAGACAGAAATCTGAATTCTACTCAATAAAGTGGCAGAAATAATCTTTAAAACAGGTTTTGATGTGTGAGAGTACATGAAGCAGGTAATGAGGGTGATTCAATTGGAATCAATGGGAAGTTAAACTTGCGTATTTTGCCCCAAATCTGCAAGACACCGACAAGCAGTTTCATAAAAAAACAGTTGCAATCACAAGGAGGTCTTAGCTCATGGATATAGTGCCTCAGACTTGCAGTTTTGCTCCAATTATAACAAACCATCAGAGTTTTCCAGTGAGCAAAATACAGTGTAACAATGCGTGGAGCCTCTCCCTCCTCTGGGAAAGGATTCAAGGAGCAGCTGAACCTACATATCTGTGGACTGTTCTGAGTTTCAGAGCATTGCTGCATTCGCTGGTGCCAGATGTTTCCAAGATATAACTTCTAAGGAATGAATAATTCAAATTACTTCATCTATCTGCTGAATGTACTATTTTAAATAAAATGATGTGTGTGTAGTAATGGGGGGGGGGGGGGGGGAGGAACCTTGGTTTCCTTTTTCTTTTAAGGGCAAAGATTGAATCACGTGCTAAGTGCTGTTGCAAGCTCTGCCTTTTAAAGCATATGCAGAATTATGACCTCTCAATTGTTGTCTAAATACCTCGTTCAGTTATAGGATCATCTTAGTGCCCTGTGCATGATTTATAAAGTCACGTGTCAGTGAGTAGTAAAAGGGATTTACAGCAGATTGTAGGTCAAAAGGGTTAGGGCACACTGGAAATATTGAAAACAGAAGTAAATTTAGCATAAATGAGTGTACTAGATATTGAGGGGATGCCAAAACATGTATGGGATTTAAACCATTGTTTTCTATGGTCCTGAGCCAAAATACGGTGTATAATGGTCCCAGATTGGTGGATTTATGAGTGGATGATTAAAAAAATAGTAATCAAACCAATCAAAATGGAGAAAGATTCTGAACGTCATTACTCTGATAAACACTAAAATTAATCCAAACCTAGATCTCAAAGAGAAATCTTTCAATAGGTAAATCTAGAAATTCTCTGAAGTGTATATAGAGCCTTCTACTCAGACAAATCTACATCTCTCACTTCTAAACACTTGGGCTGCACTTAACGTTTCATTCTCATCTTGCAAAATCAGCAGTTTGTTTAATTCTTTGCAAAGCAGAACTGCCCAGAAGACATACGGTCCAGCCCTGAAATGTTTTAGTAGTAAGAAGATAATTAATTATGTGATTCTGATAAGAAACCAAAGGCAAACATCAGATTTGTTCTTTATGTCACCCAACTCCCCTCCCTTGCCTAGTCTGATGAAACAGTTAAAAAAGAAACAAAAACGCGGCCAAAAAGATAAAACAAAATATTCACTAATGTGGCATCTTGTGTGTTTTCTAAATTCTTTGCTGTCAGCAATAAAAGAAGAAAAGCCTCTGAGGCACAGAAACTTCAGACCCCAGAATACCTGCAGGCGTAGGAGATAACAAGCCACGATGCCTTACAATAACTTTCTCTCTACCTCTTTATGGTCTCAGTTCTACTCTGAAAAAAACTTGGTCTTTCAGGTTTTTCTACTCAAATGTTTCCATTTTCTTCCATTTTAGCCAGTTCTACATGGGAACTAAATGAAGGTTCTCATACCAGTTTTCCACTCCCCTGTTTCTCATTTTAAGACAGCGCAGAGCTGCTGCTGGAAGAGTTTTCTCCTGCGTGCTATTTCAGTCTGATACGTCCATCCTCCTTATGCTTTCCTTGTTTTTCATGTCCACCTTCCTGTCTTTCCCAACGCTGCCCTTCCTCTCCCTCTTTCCTGGTTTTGTTTGATGACACTCACCGCTCATGCGTTCCAGAAAGACAGCGTTTTTAATGCTCCTTTCACTGGTTTTTCACACCCCGCTCTAAACCCATGGAAATTAGGAATATAAAACCTTTGCTGGGACTGTCACGGGCACCCAAGAGCACCCCAGTGACACTCTGTGCCCTGTCGCCTCAGGCCTCTTCAGCTCCCGTGCAGACAAAACTGAATTTGGCTTTCTTCCCCTGCTACAGAGAAGCTGATGAACATTCAGTCACAGCAATATCCCCTCTTTTCCAAACTGGACTAAGCTATACTGGTAAAAGCACTCTCATACCGGTTCAGTCAGGGAAGTAGATTAGCCCTTTGGCTACTTTGACATCTTTTAAAATGACAGAAATTTAAACCTAGTCTAGCTTGTAGGGTTTGCTTCTTCTGAAAATCCCACTCTATGTTGATCACAGATTTTAAAAACGCTAAAGGAGCTTGCTTACGTTTCGAAAGTGACTATAAAGAAAGTTCTACCAGGAGGATGTGAGCCAAGTATGGTAATATCAGCCCCCCCCCGCTTTGTCAAGCAAGTTAATAATTCCCCCCTCCACTGTCAGCTGGTGGGTGGGAGTAGGTGGTAGGTGGTGCTGCTTCCCCAGCAAGAGGCATCCCTGCAGAGACAATTCAAATTACTCTTTTTTTTTTTTTTCCTTTTGCTTTGTTAAGTGGGCTAAGAATTGGTTTACATNCTGCTTAGCCAGAGCGGTCCAGTTTTAAATAGGCGGTAGCATCAGCACCCACCTCACAGTCTCAATCAGGGAATGATTTGCAGGTGAGGAGAGGTGCAGCTGAACACAAGAAGATGTATAGATAGTACCTGCCTCCAAATGGGGCTTCTGATGGCAATTGGGAATGCTGCCTTGCCCTTTTTTTTCATGTCAAAGTGACATTACACACGTCTGTGCCAATTTGCCCATAAAAGACATTATGACTACAGCTTCGTTTTTACCAAAGGAAATGAAAAGAGCACCTAAAAGATCCTTCAAGTGAACGAGTTCACATTAGGGAGATTCTGCTATCTGCAGGCTGTACCAAAAAGATATGTGAGCTGTGTTGCTGCTTAAGATTGGCTGTTAAAATTCATTTTTCAGAATACTCTCCAGTGTTGAAATCATCAGGCAGTTATCAAGCAGGTGTTGCCTGCCTCACTTCATAAGAATATCTCTGATTTCAGGTATCCGTGCCAGGTGGCTGTCTAAAAGGACTTTGTGTCTTTTTCTAGGAAGCTTCTGAACCTGCTTATTTACAATATGATTTCATGGACTTAACAAAGACCAGCAGGGAAAGGGGAACCAGGTGATTTCTGACCCATTTTCACATGTTTCCCACCTCACAGTCTTGCGATGAAAGCAGGTACTGGAGCACCTCTCACAAACACACGGGAAGAGGTGCTTGGACCTTTGTGGAGCGTTGCAGCTGTGAAACCCAGTAAACACCAGAAATCAGCATCGCACCAGCACAGGCTGAAAAGTAAACACAGGAAGCTGACTAAAAACTGAAACAACTACCCTTCCCCCAAGTAAGAAAATAATTATATATATATATAAAAAATCCTTACAACTGTAATAGAGTCAAATTNTTTTTTTTTTTTTCCTGCTGCTTTGATAAGAGGGCTAAGAATTGGTTTACACCCTTTAAATAATCCAGACTGGCAAAACTGCTTAGCCAGAGCGGTCCAGTTTTAAATAGGCGGTAGCATCAGCACCCACCTCATAGTCTCAATCAGGGAATGATTTGCAGGTGAGGAGAGGTGCAGCTGAACACAAGAAGATGTATAGATAGTACCTGCCTCCAAATGGGGCTTCTGATGGCAATTGGGAATGCTGCCTTGCCCTTTTTTTTCATGTCAAAGTGACATTACACACGTCTGTGCCAATTTGCCCATAAAAGACATTATGACTACAGCTTCGTTTTTACCAAAGGAAATGAAAAGAGCACCTAAAAGATCCTTCAAGTGAACGAGTTCACATTAGGGAGATTCTGCTATCTGCAGGCTGTACCAAAAAGATATGTGAGCTGTGTTGCTGCTTAAGATTGGCTGTTAAAATTCATTTTTCAGAATACTCTCCAGTGTTGAAATCATCAGGCAGTTATCAAGCAGGTGTTGCCTGCCTCACTTCATAAGAATATCTCTGATTTCAGGTATCCGTGCCAGGTGGCTGTCTAAAAGGACTTTGTGTCTTTTTCTAGGAAGCTTCTGAACCTGCTTATTTACAATATGATTTCATGGACTTAACAAAGACCAGCAGGGAAAGGGGAACCAGGTGATTTCTGACCCATTTTCACATGTTTCCCACCTCACAGTCTTGCGATGAAAGCAGGTACTGGAGCACCTCTCACAAACACACGGGAAGAGGTGCTTGGACCTTTGTGGAGCGTTGCAGCTGTGAAACCCAGTAAACACCAGAAATCAGCATCGCACCAGCACAGGCTGAAAAGTAAACACAGGAAGCTGACTAAAAACTGAAACAACTACCCTTCCCCCAAGTAAGAAAATAATTATATATATATAAAATCCTTACAACTGTAACAGAGTCAAATTTGAAATAACGCACACAAAACCACAATTTACCACTGTGCTCGCAGGCTTTCTAAATAATGTTTAAATAAGTAAGGGCTATATAAAACTAAGGAANTTTTCACATGTTTCCCACCTCACAGTCTTGCGATGAAAGCAGGTACTGGAGCACCTCTCACAAACACACGGGAAGAGGTGCTTGGACCTTTGTGGAGCGTTGCAGCTGTGAAACCCAGTAAACACCAGAAATCAGCATCGCACCAGCACAGGCTGAAAAGTAAACACAGGAAGCTGACTAAAAACTGAAACAACTACCCTTCCCCCAAGTAAGAAAATAATTATATATATATAAAATCCTTACAACTGTAACAGAGTCAAATTTGAAATAACGCACACAAAACCACAATTTACCACTGTGCTCGCAGGCTTTCTAAATAATGTTTAAATAAGTAAGGGCTATATAAAACTAAGGAACAATAGAACGTATCAATGTTTTTTGTTTTAAGCCCCAGAATCTCCTGCAGTGGTTGAATGTCGGAGGAGCAGGAGCTTTTGCTGGGATCGCTGGTGATTTCTCCTTTGTCTATTCAAGGCAAGCTGCAACAATAACTTCCTGCTCCTTTTCTCTCTCTCCTAGGAAAATACCCTGTTTGTGGGTATGGAAATAGCTCTGTGTCCCAGAGCACTGCAGCCTGCAGAAGACTCTATCCCTGGGCACGGAGCTGCTTGCAAAAGAACCTTTCGGGGACAGCTAATAAATCACATTTCAAATGCCAGATGCCCCCAAGCTATATCTATCCAGCAATTTAAAGCACGGAGAGCTTAAAAGTCATAGGCCAAATATCTGAAAATTATTTGATGAATAAAGAGGAAATGTAAGCAATCATTAACTACGGGAAAACAGTTTGGAGAAGCAGTGCTATTTGTGAATTAATCTCAGCACAGTGAGTCAGGTGGGGTCATTCTGCCACAAATTTCTAGAAATTCGTCTTTAAGATCTCGGTCTTCTGCCTGTAGAGGTTGGTGGGTCTTCAGTATGGTGATTTTTATAATTTCAGTATCATGTAAACAACCATCAGAAATCAATACTAATGTAGTCTGGCATACATAAGAGATATTGGTGGAATAAGACCTCAGATTTCATAAGGAAAGTATAAAAGTTGATGCAAAAATTGTCAGGAAATAATGAAGAGGTTTTCCCTCATTCTATCATTTTTCCCAGACACACCAGGCAAACAAAACAGTGAGATACTTGCACACCTCTAAGGGTGCCTGCTGGGATTTTCAGGAGAACCTAAAGATCTGTGTGGACCCTTAAGCATTTAAACAGTCTTAAATATAGCCCTAACAATGCGCCATGAGGCTTTCTCTAAACCAACGTGCTTCTTGACCTGGGATATTGTCAGCTAATCCAGCTGAGAAAGAATTGAGGTTTCCTAGCTCTTATCTGACACCAGTTCTAAATGAACAGGCTTTACCCAAGCAAATAATGTAGGGTCAAAGCCTTCTTCAAAAATAGTCATCGATATGGATTTCTGCAGGGTAATCATAGCTAATTTGACAGTTGCAGGAATCAGGTTTTCGTTGATATCTATGAGTCATGACTGTCACGTGCCATGACCGCAAGCTATGCCGATATCCTAATAAATGTATATCAAAGCACCCAGGAGCAACAGGGAAGCAGAGCACACGTTCACTGCAAGCTGCTTCGCACCTCTGATTTTAGTAGTGGGTTTGTACAGTCCGTTAAAATTAACTTTTCCTTTAAGAATATTTTCCACCTGCTTCCTATCTCCTTGGGGTTTTTTTCTGTTACCATGTTCTTAAAATGGTTAATGAAATCTTTTGTCCTCCCTTAAACTCTATTTTAGGAACCTCTATTTTTCCTCTTTCCTGGGTCATTCTTAATAGCCTCACCAGACACAGAAGGATCTGCTAAGCCTATGAGCAGACAAGGCTGCGAGTCACAGGGCAGGGGGCACTTCAAGGTGAACTCAGCAACGAAGACTCCTGCAAAGGAGGAGACATACGTAAGCTATAGCATCACCACGACCTAGATCCTTACACAGTTCAAGCCCAGCTGTCGCACTGGAGCAGCGCAGATATCTTCCCGCTAGATTTACCACAGCGGTTCGGTGCACTGGTTGCATTGCATTCATGATAAGTAGGTGCTGGGAGACAGAAGTGAGGGATTTTTTTTTTTTTCCTTTGAGCTTGTTAACTTTGTTTTAATGAAAGACCGACTACTTGGAGAAAGCCTCTGATTGCAAAGAAAACTTTATGCACAGTGCATAGACAGTGCCTTCAGGGTGTAAGTACCTTCTACCTAATCCTCAATCTTGTCAATATGTATTTACCCTTAATAACTTGGATCTGGGTCATCACTTTGTCTTCCATTTGTTTCAGTGGATCCTAAGCTGCAACTATTTCTGTCAAAGCTAAACGCTTGGTATTCCCCCTAAGACCTGGGCAGTTTCCAGCTTCTGTCTCACAAAATAAAACGAGCTATAAACAAAGAGCCTTTCCAGCCAGGCACTGTATTGAGGGTACAAAGGCTTGACGGTATCTGAAATTTCCCACCCTTAAAAGTATGTCAAAGGTATTTTCACAGCTTCTACCCTGTGTCATTTCTCCAAAACAACTCAAGTCATTTTCCTTTAGGAGAACAGGGAAGAAAAAAAAAACACAACACCCCCTCCCCGAACCTATAATGCATGTTTCAACAGGTGAGGTCTAAAAATTTCATTAGGGGGAAAAAAAAGGGGGAAGCAGTAACAGCTGCATGCATGTTTGGAGGAAATTAGAGGGGCACTTTCCATCTGGCATGTACTCAACAGAGCTTTTGTAAAATTTGGAACTCAAAGATCACTTATATTTTGGGGAACAGGCTATTCTTGGAGTGTTCGTTTTAGGCAGCACAGCAACAGCTACTATTCAAAATACTCCACCATCCCACCCAGGAGAGTTCACGCTGCAGCTAAAAAAAGAAACAAATGCCCAGCTCCACGTAGGAAGGTGGACACGGCCACATGGTCTTGGGTTTTGTTTCAGTCAGAACCTGTTGTGAAATGCTGGACCTCAGCCTTCTGTCTTTGGGTTTTGACTGTTTCCCCCACTGATTTAGGATCTAACACAAATGAAAGAATCTTTGCTTTTAGCCTTTTTAACCACTGCAGAACGAACCTGAAAAAAAGAACGCACGTGGTGCAGTGATACAGATAAGAGCTTCCCTTCACCTGAACAGCACCCAATCCTGCATTATCATAGAATCACCAGGTTGGAAAAGACCCATTAGATCATCAAGCCCGACCATATCTGGTTTACAAGTAGAGACAGTGCCTGCACCAAAGAGAAAACAGGCTCTGCTTCTCTTACATTATCAGTTTTGCCCAGGAAACATTTTTCATCTGCCGTGAAATGTCCTCAGCCCTGTACTAATCAAGAAATAAATGCAGAATTCCTGTTCCAAGGAGATTATGCTTTGTATAAATGAGAGTGGCAGTTGCCAAAGCACAAGGGAGCATTTCTCACTTTTGCCTGTCAGATCTGCTTTGACTCATCAGCTCTCACATTCACTGGATTTTGCACAACAGCACTTGTATTTAAACTCAACACCACCAGCTGGCTCGGTGTCAGCTGACCACTGCCTGAGAGGGTCCTGGTTTTGATGGTGTCATCAGACCACAGAAAAAATTGCATCTCCTCACTCAAGCCCTGACCCAGCAGGACTTTTAAATGTGTTTTTAATCTCACTCCAGAAAATCCATTCAGCCAAAACCATTATTGCTTACCTGGCCACATTACTATCTCCGCAGTGTACTTTTGGGGGACCAAACGCATCATTGTGGCTTAAACTTTTCACGGGTCATAAACTTTGGTGTGTATCCAGCTGAAGGTCATAAGCACCTTGTTCTTTTGGGGTCTCTGTATAACAAACTATATTAGTGCCAAAGCAGACTGCTGCTTCTCCCAAGACATTCTGGGTAAGTAAGCAAATAATTTTCTTTATCAATTCAGGTCCACACATCAACAATCCTTTTCTGTAAATCAGAGAGCTGAGCAACATGCTTTTTTCTCGCTCAGTCCCTCTTCTCCTGTTCCTATGACTGATTTTATTTTTCAGACTGTTTAATCTTTCTTCTGTCCCCTAAAGCAAAGATACCTTATGGAGCTTGGACCTTTTGAGTTAATTGTGCAGAGGTCATCTCTGCCACCTCTGAGCTATGTGGAGACCTGCCTGCCTATAGGCAATTCACCGTAGAGCAAGAAAAGATAATAACATATCACTCAGAATAGCAGGAGCATAGAAAGAAATCAGAGGGGTCAAAGGAGACTCTGTAGAAGAGAAATAAAAGCTCTGGCAAGATTGCCTGTTTTAAAATCAAGCAACAAAGTTGTTTCTCAATGTCCAAACTGGAAACAAGCTGATCAGCCACAACAAAAAGCTAACGCAGCAGTTCATTCCAGCCAGCTAAGTGCCTCCAGGACTCCACTATTCTGAAGCCAAACAGGAAGACAGCAGCTAATCAAACCTGCTAACAGAGCATTTCTCACTCGTGAGTGTCCTTTGCTGTTCCCCAAAAGCATGAATGTAAGCCACAGTCTGTTCTGTGGTAAGCAGCGTGATATTTAGTATATTTACTTTAATTCAGCTGCCCCAACAACTTAGAAGCTACAGAGAAAATCAGCCAAGCCTGTTATTTAAGCCCACTGGGAAGGAGTCATATGTACTAAAACTCTTTGTATTTACCACTCTACGTTTGGATGGACACACAGGGCAGCTCTTCTTTTTGAAGAAAGTGTAAGAGCAAAACAAGCCTACGGCCATACTCTGACAATGTGCCTTCCCTGCTTCCCCGTCTGCAGCTGGAACATGCAGGTATTCTTGTCCAAACTCCAACCAGCTCACCCAAACAAAGACAGAGAAGAAAGGAAAAAAGGAACAGCTTTGTGGGAGCAAGAGGTTCCAAAATGCTCTATTCTTCTTGAGTCCAGTGCCAAGAGGAAGTGTACAAGGTTACTAGTGTTGGGAAGATATCATCCTTGAAATAAAGGTGGTTAGAGCGTTTATTTTAATTACTGCACCTGCAGTTGAGGCTATGGAGTCATTCTGGGATGGGGCACTCCTGCTATTGGTTCCTTCCAGCCTTCTTAGCTTCTATGTGCTGCTTCCACAACCAGCAAAGGCAGGTTGGGAGAGGTACAGAGAGATTGTACTAATAGATATGACTTTCAAGAGGGAGAGGTACTTTTTAAGTGAGGCTTGAGACTCTCAATTTTGGTATGTTTTCTGGTTAAAATGCTTTTCTGGGAACCTGCCCACAGCCAGATGGCAGAGAAGAGGGTTGTTGCTTGTAGGTAGTTCAGAGAATGTTGGTTTAACCACTGCTGTTTCCACCACTTATTCAAACTGAGGGGTTAAAAGAGATGCAACTGTTGGGGGGAGAGGCAGGACACATTTCCTCACCTGCTGCATTTCCTAGCAAGCTTGAGAGCAGTTAGAAATGGGACCGATGGGAATAATAATGTGTTTGAGTCAGTTTTTCTTTGTTTGCCTCACTTTAATTTTAAAATCTCCAGGCAGGAGTAACAACTGTATCTACAGCATCTGAACAGGCGAGTGCATCAACATATGTAAGGGGTGACTGTGTGCATGTTATAAATGCACGTGTGTGTCTCTATGGCATTGTTCCCAAAACCGATTTCCCAATGTTTCTCTTTTCACGCTTTTAAATGTAAATGTTGAAAGTTCAGAGAAGACTAATAAAATATGAATGATGAACATTCCTCACTCCCCCGTTTAAAGAATGGCCCGAGTCACGAGTAACATAAAACCACAGATTTTTCCCAGGAGTAACAGTAGAAACTTCATTACTTGAATCATTTGTGATCACACCAGACAAAGCAGAGAAGATTGCACTCCAGGGTACAATCCTGAACCACTTCCCTCCCACCTCGAGAACTTTTCCCTGGCTGCTGGCATGTGTCTTTACTTACAGATTACTTGCCAAGACAGGTCCTTTGCTTTCCTAAACTTGCCATTACTAATGCACAAACTTCCAAATCACAGAAAGCTTCCAAAGTTTTGCATCTACTTCTGTCTGAATACTCATTTATATGTTCAGAACTACTGGACTAAATATTATTCACATGCCTGTAACCTCTGAAATTTATTAAGCACTGTGTGCCAGCCTGATTTTTCTTGCTAGTCAGCTCATAGAAGTCATTTAGCAACACATGTACAAAAGTAAGAAAGAAGTGATCTTTAAAAGAAGTTGTCATGCAGATTTAGTACTCAGAACCTCAATTAATCACCAGGAGAAGCTGTTGTCCCCAAGAAGCTCATGCCTGAATGACACTGCAAGCATTTCTACCTCACATGCTATACTTCATAGATTTTCCTGATACCTGAGAACTTCCATGTCATTGCAGACATGAATTCTACAGTCTGTTACACAAAATACGTTGACTATGAAAATTCAGTGTAGCATGAGGACAAATATGGCTGAGGAGCACAAGTCCAAGAACTCCAGAAATGCAGAATCTAGATCAGACCCAAAGACAGGGATCCCACGAAGTCCCAGCACTGGTCACCTTGGCACAACGAAACCAAACGAGTCTCCACGCATTTTTTGCACTGAATTAGGAGCTGCTTTTCTAAATACAGAACTCTTCCTCCTTGGAAGGCAGCAGTGATTTTTAATCTGGCCTGTGGCAGTCCTGGCACCTTCAATTTAGGAGACCCATAAACCATGGCTAACGAAACTCGACTCTGCAGAGACAGAAACAAGTATCAGCCAAGCCATAAACCGGTCTGGCTTTACGATGACAGTTTTCCAAGCTTTGTAATCCCTTAATCCCGTAGCTGGAAGTTAGCACGCATTTCATCTCAAGTCATGTTAAGCATGGTCATACTTTTGCACATGCTAATATAATATTTAAAACAGAGCCTGTATCAGATATCCAGAGTAAGCCACTCAAGCTTCTCCTGGCTATCTGCGTGTGCCTTAACCTTCCTCCAGCGCTGTTCCCTTTTGCTCCTTGTGGGTGCTGCTCTGCACACCCCAGCAGGTGTTCCCTGCAGCCTTGGGCTGCTCCAGGCGTGCCATTCAAACTGCTTTGAAATCAACAGTCTTTGTTCGGTTCATAGGAATGCTTTAATACAATAAAGCCTTAACAATTAGGAATAGCATCGCGTCCCCATGAATCACTTTTCACACTGTTTTTGCATCCTCTGCGTATGTTTGCCTTTCTTCCCAAGGCTATTCCCAAGCTATGGCTTTCCCCTGGAGCCCTATTAGAGTCTATTCTTTGTATTTACTAACAGGAAGCGTCACAGTTCTGTCCTCACTCACAGGCCTTCTTAATTATTAGTATCTTTTTTTTTTTTTTTTAAGCTTATTTGGCAAAATCTGTTTCTCTATTCTTCCTGGCTAGCAGGTTATTTCTTTCTTCCTCAAGGTGCAATCCGGTTTCCTTTTGTTGTTAAATTGCCTAATACTGATATTTTCCTGGATATTGTGGGAAAGAGTCCGGGGTTGACAAGCAACTTCTTTTCATTTCCACTCTGATTAGCAAGCAAATAATAAGTGGAAGCATAATTTATGGTTTGATTTAAGCCACCTCATTCACATTTGGAAGGAAATCTAGGATGACTAAATCTTGAAAGGGAAGGCAGGATAAGCAGCATTAAGAAACTGTCAGGGATCGGAATTGCATTAAATATTCCTGGTTTATTGTCATAGACTTTTGGTCTCTTGTATTAATACGATACTAGAGAACTCTTTAATCTAAATATATGAAATGCAGAAAATAAGATAGAAAATTTTGACCGTGAAGGGAAAATTAGCAACTGGCATCCTGCATCTCACCATCTTGAGCTGACCGAGGTATATTCTTTCATTAATTTCTTGGCACTGTTCCACTGTTGATGGTTATTCTTTTTCTGAGACTTTGCTTTACATTTGTGTTCTAAACTCTTCTGGCCAATTAAGAAAACCCCAAACAAAGTAGAACAAAAAACCCACAACAACTATAAATTTATAAGTATACAGTCTTGTTCAAATTCTTAGGAAACTTTTCCCATCTGCTGGATGCTCAGATCCTGCACTCTCCCTTTCAAGAGCAGCTTTAGGCCTTTGGCAGGTTCGGCAATGAATCCCTGTCACTCCTTCAAACTTCAAGGCCTCCGTTGACCACGTTCCAGCACCAGTATCAATATCCAGCCTTGGAGATATTCTCTCATCTCATCTCTTCCTCCCCAGGGTAGACTTTTTCATTCTTTTCCCCTTTAGGCTTCAAAATCATTCAGTGAAAGGCGCATCAATCTTTAGATCTTCTTCATAGAAGCTGATAAGCTGGAACATCACTGACATTATTCAGCGCTGCTTTTAAAGACGGGGGGCTCCCACCACCACGAAAAACTAAAGCAGAAAATCTCTCCTTCCAGATCAAAACAGATTGACATTAACTTGGCAGTTTGTGTTTGCCCCTCAGTTGCATAACTTGTGGAGAGGTCAGGACTGGATTCAATCACTGGCATAGCTGCCAGCTGGGACACAGAATCTCTTTCAAACTTATTTCTGAAACCGTGATATAAATCACTATTAGTTTGTCATCCTGTACTTTTCCTAGCTGTGGCTAACCTATCCCTCCATCTCTGAAAAAATCAAGCAGTTCAACTAATGGAATTTATCTAATTTAGTCTGAAATGTATGTAGTGTTGAACTTTTTTGTCTGCAGGTGAATAGTGCATTAGATAAAACACCACACTGCACTGTCATATACTCTGTGTGCAGACTAAACGATGTCTCTCATCAACCTACTTGTCACTCCAGTCTGCACACTGAGGTTAACTTGTCTTTGAGCACCAAGAACCAGTCACCTCTCCACAGTAAATGATCTCAGGAAAGTCTCTGGCCTCCACCCGAGTTCCCTTGCCTGCTCTCTGATCACCCTCTTTGATCCTGAAAGCTTTTGTGACTTTTTTTCCTGAGTTTCAGGCATATGGAATCTTATCTTTGCAAAGTCAAAGTTTCCAGATACCTCAAATAAAACAAATAACTCATGAAAATGTCAGCGGAGCATCATGGGGGGAACCCCACAACCTCTCTGACAATTAGCCTTTATTGATTAGTGCCATAAGCTAAGCCAAAGGACAGAATGTGTCAGAGGACAGATCACAAGGAAGGAATGTTCAAAAGAAAGCCTGGAGAAGGGAAAAATGCAAACCCTGCACAAATTGCATGCATGCCCTAGCAAGCAGAGCTGCAGAGGTCTGCGGTGTGAATTGGGAACTCATCATGGGCAGATTAAAAGCTCTCCAAAGTCTCTTAAATTAATCATGGCCTCAGAAAAGCCTGATTCAAGAAACTTGTAAATTGAGTGCAACGAGATATCTTAATTGCTCTTATAATTGCTGGAGGTGTTCAGTCACGAGCACCAGATGAGCACTGTGGTAGTAGGACAGCAGAGGCATGCCCTAAAATGAGAATACATGTTCTAGAACTCGGAGGAACACACCTCGGAGTGCTGAGAAGTTCCTGCCACTTTCCAAAGCCCATTTTAGAACCTTTTGTATCTGTAAGATTTAGGAGCAAATTCCAGAGTGCATTTCCCAGACCTCATCACAAGCAAATTGCAATGTGCTACACCTTCCCTTCCTGCCCAAGGAACTCATCAAAGGGAAGCTCATGTCTAAAAACACAGGGACACTCTAAAGCGCTTATTCATCTGCCTTAAATACAGTTGAGGTACCTTCCAGAGGTGGCAGATAAGTGACGGCTGGAGGACTCTGGTTGCCTGGGTAGAGTTGTGAACAGGTGAGCATTATTTATCCAAGTGGGTATAGACCAATTCTCCAGAATGGGATAATAAAATAGCTGATTTGCTGTGCCTCAGCAACTAGAAACGAGCTCTCACTCCCCTCCACCTGTTTGGGGCTTGCATAGGTGTTTGTTAAAGATATGTCTATTTAAATTAATATCTCTTTATTACTCACATAATAAAGTTATCACTAAACACTAGGCAAATACAAGCGATATATTTCCTTGATACATTGCAAGATTCTTTTGTTCTAATCCTGGGCTCGTCTGATCATTTTAGACCAGAGAAATTAATCACAACAGAACCTGAGGCTGCATGCAGTGTCGTTAGGAAAATTCATCCCTTTCTGCAAGTCATCTCCAACGAAACTGGCTGGAGAGCAACCTGTCATCATTTCTCAAGGGCAACAAAAAAAGGAAAACTGAAAACTTTTTCATTAAGCAAGTGTTGAATGAATCAACTTAGGAGAGATATTAGAATCTTTGGCAGACAAGGCAATGGAGTTCTTAACTGAGCTTGTGGTGCCTTTATGCTTTGCAGACAGGATATTAGCAAAGATCATGTCTTGGCTGCAGACAGAAACATGAAATAGGACTAGTTTTACCATTAAGCTTTTTGCACCACTTTCAATGTTAAACTCAACCTGGAATCCTTGCCAGCCCTGCAAACACCCTCATTTCACAGCTTTGACTTCATTCTAGAATTAGATTCATTTAGGCAACTCCAAATTTAAACCTGAATGCAAATAAGGAGAAAAATGCGAGAGGAGTTTTAAAATTTTAGTTATCTATTAAGTACTTCANTTGGAGAGAGCAATGAGGTCTCCCCTCAGCCTCCTCTTCTCCAGGCTAAACACCCCCAGCTCTCTCAGCCGTTCCTCATCAGGCCTGTTCTCCAGCCCCTTCACCAGCCTTGTTGCTTCACTGGGTAGTTGTACTCTGCTTCTAAATGTCAATCCCAGAGCTAAAAAGTAAATTGAGGGACTACTTGCCCCACTCACTGAGTTTTACCTCAAGTACATGATTACCCCTTTAGCTGGGTGTCTGCTTGGAATAGCTGTTTATATACTTCAGGCCAGTCTATGGTTACAATAAATCTGTTAAGCTTTATCAGTAGCCAGCTGCAAGCAGACAATAGAGAGCTGATACACCACTCTGGCCTTTAAGAGGCTGCTACTCAAGTCCTGAAAATTACATTTTTAGACTTCAGTTCTCCTCCTAGAAAGAAGAATTCTGGGGAAAAAAAAAATCTCTCCCTTTATTCACTGGCAGAAGAAATAACTCTGTTAACTTCTGGACCTCCAATAGCAGCCTAAATAAGGGTGGGATGAATCCAAGCCTCCCTGCTAAGGGAGCTCACGAGACCTCGCTTTTGTGAATCCCAGCCTTAAAAAGGACCTAAAATATTTATGTTCCCCAAACCATCTCGCCCCTAGGGGCTCTTCTGAAAATCCTAAGCTAATTACAGCTCCCGTAAGTGTCCAAATGTTTGGATCCCTATGGAAACTTTCCTCTGGAGTATCTGAAGTGTAAGGTAGCTGTATTTGTATTCCTGCTCCCCATACATTTCCATGGGTATAATTAATATATGGCAAGAATGTAAGTACTAGGAAAATATGCTCACAGTCCCTGTCTGATTCTTCCAAGATGGTGCTGTTGTAGGAAAAAGGATTACATGAGTTAAAAGTGCACAGGGCTCAGCAGTCATTAAGAGCTACAACTGCTCCTAGCAAAAATACTTTTTGCAGCTGCACGTTGGAGAAACATTTCACGTGTTTTCAGTTGTTTGGTTACTTGTATAGACGTCAGTATTCCTCGGCAGGCATCTCCCTCCACCTGCCATTTGGCATGCATGACCCAAGGTGGACAGTTTTTGTTTAAATGATGAGATTTATCAGCCTTTAGGGGAAATGTAAAAGAGAGACACTGTGCTCAGTGTAAGTGTAGAGCAATTCAGAGGGAATAGACTCATTACTTACTCTGCTTTAAATGGCATTTCTAGTAGCTGTGCTGCCAATGTTTAGATACACGTGACGTTCTTGGGACTTCCCAGATTTAATAAACGATCCTTTGCAGTTTCCAGCTGAATGTCCTCCGAGCTCTGCAAAAGTCCTTGGCTTTTTAAACTCAGACATCACTAAAACTCAAAGGGCAGCCTGCACCCAGCAGTATTCAAGAGAGCAGCGCTGCTAAAGCTACAGTCCTCACTGCAATCCCAGTCAGGTACAGCCCAGAGCCTCACTTAAAAAATATAATGAAGCTGCTTCACCATAGCAACGGGATGTGCAGCTGTAGGGTCTGATGTGGGATGAGCTTGCTCTGCCTAAATTATTCTGTTCTTCCCTCCCATGAGGACAGGGGAAATGCATCCTCCTAAAACTCAGTCTTTACCATCATTTGGAAATGCATCTGGTTTAATATTCACTTTTCATTAATTTGCCTGAAACGACATTTTTAAGCTTCATCACCTTTCAGTGGCCTTTACAAACCCAAACATTAGAAAAAAAATATTACAATGTCATTTAAATCTATTTTAAATAGAGTCTCAGCTTTTAAATCAAAGCCAAGCTTTTCATCGTGACCTTGTTATCACATTTTACCTCGATCTTGACCCTATGGATAATATCCCGTCTCAGTCTGAAGAATTGAAAGCAGGGAGAATGAATCCTTCCCAGTAAGTTGTTTTGATAATTAAATTCCATTTCTGGTTCGCCTGGACATATCCCTTGTGTGCTGTAGGGTACAGTGCAGAGGGCCTGAAAACTCACAATCTGAACCAGTTACACTAAAAAGTGACCTGGAGCAGGGCAGAACAAGGTCAGGTTCAGTATCAAAGGCCTGAAGAACGCCCAGAAGTAAATCTAATTTTGCAGCTTTCCACATTGCCTATTTTTCATAAAGAGTCATTATTTCTTCACTTGAGCAAGAAAGTGCTCCACAAAACCCATTTCTATCTCACTCCAAGACAGAAGCTGCTTTTAAACTGGTTGTTGAGGTTATGGTGCCTTCAAACTTCCCACTAATCATTCTGGCTGTAAGTCAGGTCATTGTTGTTAGGCTTTGCGCTACGCTCAGCCTATGGCTTTCACCACCCACTTGTCCAATATTTTCTTAGCAGTATCCTTTTCTAAGCAAATGCCAATCTGTAACACTTTTGCATACAACAGAGATTAAAAAAAAAGTCAATAGCTCTAAGCTTCTGTACAGAGCTCCTAATTTATCTAACAAATGTTCAGCAAACAATAGCCTATTAGCTTTTTTTTTTTTTTGGCTGACCGACTTCCCCTGCACATGAAAAAAAATGGTGTAAATGAAGCAACAACAAGATAAAAAGTTGAATAAGCTCTGTAGAGATACAGTTAAAAAACACATCTATGCCCGCAGGAGTGACAAAAGACATGGACATCAACGACATTTGTAGGCCAGCAGGACAGCAGATAATGCTAATTCAGAGAGCATCTCTTCTATATTCAAAATAAAATAGCAATTTATGTTCGTATTCAGTGCAAGAATATTTTAAACTTTACCATCACGATCGCAGTTCACAGTCTTTCATGACACGCAGGAGAACATGGGCTGGTTACTGCAAGTGACTATTGCTTAAACGCTGAAGATACAGAGTCAGAAATGGTAGAAGGCATTTTAAAGACAATAAAAAAGCAGCTGCTGCCCTGCGCCATTCCCGAGTAAGAGAGAAGACAGCAGTTATTTGGAAAGAGAAAATGGCAGGGAGCACAGGCAAGGACTGCATCAATCCATCAGCCTAAGGCACAAACAGAGATGTGGTCCTGCAGGCCAAGATGAGCCTCAAAGACAAAACCAAAGAGCTCATGTTTGCAGTGTGAAGTCACGGAAAGGGGCGCTAAAGGAGAAGTGGCACCAGGAACCTTGCAGTTCTGGAAAAAGTCGTGTTTGCTGCTGCACTCCCAGTACATCTGGTTAATCCAGATATTTCCTGCCGAGCCACAAACGTCACCATTCCTCCTCCTGCTACAACTGCTCAGGATGAGAAAATACAAGACCTGCTGCATTCGTGACTGCCAACATCCATGCTCTTGAACTGGGTATGACCTTTGTGCAGAAGCGGTTGCCAAGTGACAATCTTGCGTACTAAGATTTGTTTTAGCAATATTATAATAAAGGCTTTGCTCAACTGTGTTTGAAACCTAAATTTGAAACAAAAGCTAAATATGAGCTCATTATGCAAGAGGATAACACCACCAAGGGAAAAAGCAAAAAAAAGCATCATGCATGGAAAAACATATAAAAGTGACAATTTATGAGGTAATGTTTCATATCTCCTTTCATTTGAAATAATTCACGGTGATTTTTCTTTAACTTTATGCACCACATATAGAGAGCAGAAAACAACAAATGCAAAATTTTTTTAAAAGATGTCCACTTCCAGAAGCAAAACCTGGAAGTTACAACTGGAGAATGACAAAGCTTCTGCTTGAGCAGGTTGAGCCGACCCCTTTGCTTACTACAAATCACTGAAAACTTCAAGGGAAAACAAGTAAGAACAGTTCAAAGCACTGTTAGTAGGGATAAAAAAATCACTTTAAAAATCCTGCTCCGAATAATAAGGATAGAAGACTAACTAAAGGAATATTGAAGTGGGACCATCTAATATGTTTCCAGTCATACTGATAACAGTAACAGTGAGGATGTGTGCAAGAAACTTGTTCCTATCCTGCTTTTCCTGATCATTCAAACCTCTGCCTGTCTGGAGCAAGCTACTCAATACTCCAAACCTTTTCTGCAACAACATTTGTACCCGTGCCACCGTGAAGAGACGCTATTGTGAAAGTTGTGGATGCAATCATCTCCCTTTGTTCCAAGACTAGAGTGCTGAGGGGTCCAGAAAACACATCAGGTCATCAGATCATCACAGTAAATCTTCCCTTTTACTTAGAAAGACAAAAATAATCTCGACTTTTTAATGAGCTCACACAACACCAGAAGACGGTTCAGACTCAGGAAAGTATCTCATTTCTGCTGGCAAGATGCAACACAGCAGAAATTGGACGGGGCTGCGCTTGGATGGGCTCTAACACTACACACTGAATCCAACCCCGTCACAAATAGGGAGCATCTCAAGTCACAGATACTTGGGAGCAACACCCTATATCCAGCTCTCTCTGAATTTAGCTGATGCAGAGGCACTAGCGTATTTGATGCCAGCCTTAATATTAAACACAGAAGGAAAATTACTGCTGTAGAAACAGAGGATGGACCTCATGTGGAAGAGATCCCAGCTGCCATAGAAAGCATGTAATCTCTTTTCATGATCTTAATTTTGAAAACTGGCCCGATTTTTCTTCATGTGTCCTCACTATTCCTACTGGAAGGGACTCGCAGCGCCTGGTCTATTTATACCCATTTCTTCTTGTGCCAACATTGTCTCTTCGCTTCAATAACTTTCCTCTGCCTGCTGCTTGCCTCCTTGATGCACTCAGAGGCAGCTGTCAGATCTCCTCTCAGCCTCCTCTCCTTAGGCAAAACAAGTTGATCCCATTTAACAACCTCTGAAAAAGAGTCTCCATTCTCCAGACTCTTCATACCCTCTCCCTATAATTAGTCCCTCTTTTTGGATGTGGTGATTAGGGTCCTCTACCACTTTTCCTCTGTGGAGGCTTCCCATTCAACACATTTTAGGATCCTATTGTAATCTGAGGAGTGAGAGGAAAGGTCGGGGGTCCTTTCTTGGCTTTCACCCCTATCAGTAACAAAACCTCATTACATAATAAGGCAACAATAAATCACATCAATTTTGTCATGCACCAACTTACAAGAAAACCTTGTGTTTCTTATTGCAGTATATTACACTACATGAAGCTTTACAGCTCTTCCATTTTCTCATTAACAACAGCTAATGAGAACATGATATTTTCTTCTACAATTTTAAGTCTGCTTAGAGGTTCAATAATGAGCAAATATATATACATTTAGCAGATAAAGAACACAACAAACAAGAAAAGAGAACAGCTTCCCTTTCACAGATTCGTAAAAGCAATTAATTCCTTTTACTATCCATCATTACTGCTTCTCTTTCATCAACGTTATATCTATTCAAAACAAAACATACAGCACAGGCAGATGAAAGGTCTGTTTCTCCTTAAAGTCAAGTCAGTGGTAAAATTCCTCTTCACTTCATGTTGTAGCAAGGAGCAGTTTTGGGTTCTGGTTTGTGTGTTGCAGAACAAAGTCTGCTGGAACAAAATGAAGTTCAGAGATAACCTAGTTTAACGGAACATCCTTATCCAAGACAGAAAAAATCAGAAAGCTTTTCAAAGGATACAGACAGAAGTTAGCTGCAAAAAGATGTATGGGACTGATTAGTCTGCAAAATAGCTGAGAATTCTTGCTGAAGAGCAACGGTTCAACCTCTGCTCACATTGTCCTAAGTCCTAATAAAAAAGCGCCGTGCAGACCTCTATTGGCACACTCATTATTCACACATCTATAGTTGTTCTTTGCTGCTAATGGGCACACGTGGTATTTTCCTAAAACAGGGATGATTTATACGTTGCTTTGGAATATACTTTCCTACTAAATCCTGACAAATATGTAATTAAAGACTTCATTTACAAACATAAGAAAGTGCAGGAATGACAAGATCTTACAGGAAAAGTCTGACCTGCGAAAAGAGAAAGTAAATAAGCATCAACAAACACCTGTCTTATGTCAGAACCTGCTTAAGATAAGAAGTAGTATTTTTCAATGAAATCTAAGTATGGTCCTTTCCAGATGTGGAAAGAACACAACATGAAGATATTTTCAACTCCCACTTGGCTACAAGAAACAGGTTTTGCAGCCAGGTTGTTTCTCTTGCCTACTTTATTTTATTTACCCCAAGTTGGCCCTTGCCCTCTCTGCTGTTTCCTTGGGGAGAAGGGAACACAAATGCCCTCAGCTTTGGCCACTGCAGGCTCAGAAGCAGACCCAGCTTAAGGTCTGTTCAAGTCTGCGTAATAAAGCAAAGGCAAAAGGAAGTCCGTAATTCGGTGACTAATTCTACTGATTTAGAATGTCTGATACTACACAAGAGGCAATGACAATAGAATTCCCTACGTGTGAGATTAGTTTTTCCTGAAACCAACCTCGCTTATCCTCCTCATCTGAACTCATACTAAAATTGGGGGAAAAGGAGATTTCTTATTACTTTTTTCAAGTTCTGTTTCTTCCATGCTTCATAACGGGTGGCATTTTCCTACCCCCCATTCCTTTTTCTTCTCCAGTACAGAAAAGTTATTTACGAGGGAGATATAGGATATGGTCCCCTTTGAGAGAGCTTGTTTAGCCTGAATACCAGGTTTTGATAAGTGTCCTATGTGAAAGAGAAATGAGGTTAAGTCTTGAACTGAAGTGAAAACTTTTTTGTACAGATGAATTGGGTAGTAAACCACTGGTGCTTGGTGGGGATGAGATTAAGGTTCTTGGATAGCTTCAACTTTGAAAAATTATTTACTTCTTTTTTTCTCCAAAGAAAAGTCAGTGTTTCACACTAGGTAAAGGATGCCTTCAGCTCCTGATGATTAGAAACCTAACATGAAATATCAGCTTGTACTTCAAATCCCTGCAAAATGTTCTGGGTGGGAAAACTCAGTGGAAATTTGGGTTGAATTGGGTTACATTTTTTCCTTACAATGACTTCAGTACAATCCAAATTTCCAGACTCAACAGCATCTCCCCTACGCACCCCCCCGCCTCGAAGATTTTTCATCATACGGTGACAATTTGCAATGTGTTACTTCAATTAATTGTCAACTATTTCCAGATCTCTGACCAGATTACTGTATATAAAACTGTCACTGCTAGTCAATTTGCTTTTATTTCCTCTCATTTGTTTTCCAAGACGAGAACTTCTGGGTGACCATCTGCTTCTTATTTCAAACCTGTCTATTTTTGTTAATACCTGATGTCTTATGTCTCATGCGAAAGCTCAATTAAAGATTGAGGCACAGGTTTTTTTGTTTTGACATGGATCCCTTATTCTAAGCAGCAATGCTTTACAATTCCAAGACCATGTTCTGTTGCAGGTTTTTTTGAAGCACTTTTAAAATTCTCTTTTAATCCTACATTTGGCAATCACTTTAAAATATGCCTGGCTTTGTACATTTGAGTTAACTTATGAAATGAAATAGACACATTTGTGTGCTAAAATGTAATACAAGCATTTGCGGAATGAAATGCTTAAGATGTGTAAAGCTGGGGCTCCATATATTCTTCCCTAATGATTTCCACACTAAACCTACTCAGTTTTCAGATCAGAATAGTTTTGTTTAGTGACCAATGCTACTGAGTCATTGTTAGGGATGAAGCTGGGTCCATCCTTCCCGCTCTTTTAGCTCTGATGCCTCTGCTGTCAGGTAAAAGGCTTCAGGCAGAGTGCTAAATACCAGCCTCACCACATCTAAAGTGATATTTATTCTATTAACTGTATTGACTTCTTGTCCCCACAGTAGGATAGAGCAGCTTTAAACCCTTCCCAGCAGTCATCTCTGTAGTGGCAATGACTTAGAGAAGGCTTGAAAGTAGAATAGAAAGAAATAATCAATATACAAGAAATACTGTCTACACTACCATAATAACCTGCTTTCTCAGCCCCATTCAGCGCTACACAGGGAGCAGCGTATGTGCAAGTACAAGGCAGTGGGGTAAACAAGATTCAGATGCTGCTTAAAATCAGCTTTGTTTCCAGATCCCTTCTCCTGTCTGTAAAAGATTTGATCACCTTTGTCCCCCCCTAATTTGTGACGAAGATGTGGTACCTGCATTAAGAATATAGTAATCTTAGAGCTGGAGGTAGATGGAGCAACGTGAGTTTCCTTGGAAGGTAGTTCAGGTTGCCTAAAACATGAATTACTCACTTTATCCTTTTCCTATCTTAACAGGCACACAAATATCTAATATCAGGGAGAAAGGACCTTCGGCCAAGAACTTCCCGCTCTTCATGTGCTTACACCTCCTCTGTAATTGTTGGCAAAGCAGTTGATTATCCTTTGTTTCCCATCTGCATCCGAGAGAAGTCTTTAGCTCCTTTTGTTTTTTCTCTCTCTGTTTTCCTTATTCTGTTCATATTTTTCTCATAAAGCCTGTCACCAATGGCTAGCTCCTTTCTCTCTGCAATGGAAAATTTAGGAGTGATTGCCTAAGAAAAACCCAAATCTTAAATCATTAAGCAACAATTCTTAGAGATTATCTTACTGAGTAATAAGCAATTTTAAAGCGTATTTTTCAACAAGACATAATTCACTTAGAAAGCCATCATTTTTTCTCCCTTAGGTTATTAAGGTGCTTAAATCATTTTTTGAAGGAAGGAGGAAACAGCTGTGGCTAAAGCATGATTTTTCTGTCATTTTTTTTCTTTATTTTCTCTTTTTGTGCATGCAGCACTCGGTGAAAGCATTAACAGCAGCGCCAATGTTAGAATTTTAAGGAACGTAAACTTGGACAATTTTGGTCAAAGTCCAAGAGCAGGAGTCCTTTTTTCCCCTATGTTCTCAGCGCTGGAGGTCACAGTTGATCTTACAAAGCTAGCATGAAGAAACAGATACTGAGATGTATTAACCACTGCCGTGCTACCCATCCCTTCAGCCAGAATTTTCATTCAGCCTTTAAGCTAAGCTAAGGATAACTTCCTCAGCTGCTTTCATTTGATCAAAGGAGCTACCTGGATCAAACCGTTCCTCCACCAAAAAAGAAGGACAAGGTTTAGTCTGATGCTGCACCTGGTTTTGATTCCAATGTTCAGTTTATGCAGATTGCTTTAAGCTGAGACTATTGAAGTGAAAAGTTTAGAGGAATACAAGCAAAATAGGCTGATGAACTCCATTTGGGATTCACCCAAAGTCTTTCCTACTTATTTAAAGGAGTTTTCCCAAAGTTATCCTGTCTAATTTATAACTTGCCCTACCCACCACCTTCCATACTCATCCTCTTTTGCACTCAGTAACAAACCTCAGCTCCATTTTCAGCAGTCACTATTTTAGATCAGATCCAGAGTCCGTTGCCTGTGAAAACACCTGATTCCACATTCCTCAGAAGAAGCCTCAGGTTACCCGAGAATAAAAAGGCCTCGAAAACCAGCCTGGAGATGTACCACCCATATCATCATTAGTTGTGCCTGTTTACGAGTTAAAATCCATCAGGTAGTAAGGCAAACTAATAATATTCAGGAAATTACTTGCTATCCTGAGTCCAACACACATAGCAGAATAGGAGAGTAAAATATAAAAATAAGAGTTTTCTACCAGGGAAAAACATAAGTGAAAATTTCTAGAGGGTTTGATTTAATTTTTCCCTCAATTCCTTCTATCTGTTTTAAGGAGTAAAACTAATGAATATGGATGGGAAGAGAAGTCCTACTTTCTTCTGCCAGGCCAAGAAGGGTTATAGACTATAGAGCAACTAGATAAAATATCGTAGTAAAAAACAATCATTATCTGAATGAAAAAAAAAAAAGGAGCAAGTAATCCTACAGTTATTGTTCACTTTTGTGCCAGGTAGAGCCAGTTTGGCACCTATCCCAAAAAAGCTAGCACATATTTTAATTGTGATTTTAATTTTCTCCTTCCTTTAAAAAACTGCCTCTGTAAAGTCAGCCAGGATTTAAAAAAATACATCTATAGCATGATAATACTGCCATTAAAAAATAATTAGGAACATGGCCTGAAATAACTATCTAAGGACGCTCGAAAACGTAAATCAGCCAAAGTATTTGAATAACAGCGAAGTGACGATAGAGACAATGTGAGGTGGTCTTGCTTGAGAAGCAAAGGGTTTGTTTTGATAGAAAGAGCATCAAACGGAGCAGAGAAAGGTCTGTGTGCTCCACTGTGTTCAGTCCAATCCATCTCCAAGAAAATTGTCAGAAAGGGCAAATGGGCAACGTAATTCTTCCCATTAGTTATGTTGTTTTGCAGGAGCAGAGCAGCTTTTAACTGACAAAGACAGATCTGACCTCTGAAATCCAGACCTTGTCTATTTTCTTTTCTTTTTTTGCATGAAAACCACTGATTTTCTATTAAACCTTTTTCCTTTGGCTTTAAAGCTATGTGAATGCTATAATTTCACATATAGGTCCCTACAGACCTTTTAATTGATGGAGGTAAATATTGCCCCATGTTCCTTTTTATCATTTGCTGTCAAACATGCCAAAGAGCTTGACTTAACTGCACATTACGAAGGGAGTTTTTCAGTGGGTCTGGAATTAGTTCGCACTTTCCATCTTTATTGAACCACTTAGTTCTTTTCCACATACATTTCCCAGATTCACAGGGACTTTGTGCGTGCTGGTGTGGCTTCTGCTGGAAAGGTGAGGAAAATCTGCATTAGGAGGCAGCCCAGAAGATAGAGTGTTGCAGGATGGGGAAGATAGTACTAAGAATCACATATCCTCAACCCATTGTACCTCTGCCGCACTGCTCACTTCTCCATTCCAAATGCTTCTCCTTGCAGCAAATCCCAGATTCAGCATGGAATCAGTCAGCGACTTTCCCATCCCCTGCATGGCCACGAACAGTCAGTGTTGTCGCTCTCACCAGCAGCAAGTCCAAGAGTGACTTCTCCACCTCTGATTTATCTCACAGCTTATTTGTTTACAATCCACAAGAACCCAAGAAGGGTTTCCATCTCCAGCTGTGTCTCTTGGTGGATGGACAGCCCAAAATAAAGAACCCTAAGGTTCTGGTCCACCATCTCCAAGCAGCGATGCTCCAGCACTGCACAGAGCTGGGCTAGGGTTAAATTTCTGCAGGCTGCCATCCTAGTGTCAGTCATTGCAATGCAAGGTTTTCCTCTCATTAGGTTCTCTAAATGAGCACAGAGAAGACTGTACAGATCTTCCTCCATGCTGAGTCACAACCTGTTCCTCGTTCTCTCAGCAGGAGCTGTGTCTAAGGCAGGACGTTCCTACACAAAACACACAGGACTCAGGGAACACAAATGAGTCACCTTTAAAAATTTTTTTATACCTTGCATTAACAGAGATTAATAATAGCATTTCAAAAATCTATTACGAATACTGATTCACTTCACAATACAATTTCTTTACCTTGCTGCTAAGCTCCAGCAGTTACCGCAATAATTGGATGAGGAAGTTGAAAAATAAATAAACCTGTTATCGTCCACTTTCTGCCTGTGAAATCTTACTTGTTATGCACATTCATCAAGATCAAATAAAGCTCTGAAACTTCTTTTGTGCAAAATAGCACGTTGGTAGCGTTATTGACTTTGGCTCAGAAGACTAGATCTTCACTGGGAACAGGGAAAGCTGCTGCTTTTTCTATCATCAGAAAGGTGGGGAAGTCAGGAGAGATAAGACAAAAGCCTATTTGGCATCACGTGGTGTTACTGCAGATCAATATTTTTCAGACAATGTTTTTCTTCATTGGAAAATGGTCTGCTTTCGCAAATAAAGCTTAGTACATGAAAAAGAGACTTCTGGAACTTTGTTTTGCATGTTAAGTTTTAATGAACTTAAAAGGGTTGTTCTTTTTAAAAGAAAATCATCTTTTTGAATGCATCCCTTCTTGCAAGTTTGAATAGTTCATAATCAAACAAATAAAAGTATTTTATTTTCAACTTCCAAAACACAAATACTTTTAAAAAATTGAGGATTTTTGCCTCTGTGATGAGCACTATCTTGTTCATTCACTTTCCGAATGCATTGAAGTGTTCTGTGAGGTAAAATCCAGGGAAATAAGCATAGAAAGCTATGAAATGAGGAGGATGACAGTAGCCAGAAACAGCTGCAGATGAGGGTCCTGCTAGTGAAGAAATGTGTGTATTTTAGTCTAATAGGGATGAGGATTCTTGATCTAGAATATGTCATCCTTAAATCAAGGTTTCGGGTCTGCAGTGTTGTTAAAAACCTGAAAACGCGTCTTTGAATGGAAAGGTTTAGTCAGCTTCAGAAACAGTTTTCATTTATAATGCGTGGAAAATCTCTAGTATTACCAAGTTTGTCACCAAACCAGTGCTAAAGTCTTTGAATGGAAAAAGTTTTTGCAGTCACTTCTGTGAAATGTAATTCAGAAGAAAAAGGAAAACAAGAGTGCATTATTTCTTGATTTTTGCCTTTTTTTTTTTTTTTGGTTTTTCTTACATGGTCTCGTAGCTAGGCTTTGCATCCTGTGATCAGGAGTCTTGACTCCACTGACTTGTTTTCAGGAAAATCCTTCAGGTACCAGGAAAACATTATTGATGGAGAAAGAGCTTTGTAACGCTACCCCAAGTGACCCTGGAGTCAAGTTCCGTAGCACTGGAGATTACTGTTTCCTGTACGTAAAATCAGTAATTAAAAGTACTAATTACCGTGGTTCCTCCTCTTAACATATCTGAATGAACATGGTAAGTACGCTTAATACAAATCCGATTAAAAGATTTATTTTTTCCCCTTTATCTCAAAAAATATGCCTTGCAACCCATTGTTTTGTTAGTTAACAGTTCTATGCTGTTACGTCGGGTCCAAAAGGCAAATGTAAAACAGATCGTTTCCATTTAACCAATTTCTGGGGGGAAAAAAAAAATTCTTACTGCCTACGTAACAGGCTTCAATATTAATACATTATAGAGACAGCCAGAACAAAAGACGGCAAAGCAAGGATCCCACAAAAATATAACTAATGCAGAGACAGAGTAAATACCAATGTCAAAGGAAATTCATTAGCTAATCTTATCTAAAGAGCATATCTAAATGTGTCAGGTGATAAAAAGCCAGACCAGCTCAAACCAGCTCTCTTGAAGATGCCTGCCTATTTCAGCCATGGAAAGAATGAAAGCACACGTACTGTATTACATATCACTCAGTCCTCCTTCAGAGCGTGTTAAGCAGCAGAAGCAACGCTTTAGAGATGACAAAGTCTTACCTAGTATGTGGCTGCTGGAACAATAAAACATACTATAGATCTTGCGCCTTTTACTCTATAATACTCAAGAGAAAATGGCCTCGAGCTCTGCCAGGGGAGGTTCCAGCTGGACATCAGGAAAAAAATTCTTCACAGAAAGGGTCACTGGGCACTGGAACAGGCTGCCCAGACAGGGGGTTGAGTCACCTTCCCTGGAGGTGTTTAAGGCAAAGGTGGACAAGGTGCTGAGGGACATGGGTTAGTGTTTGATAGGAATGGTTGGACTTGATGATCCAGTGGGTCTCTTCCAACCTGGTTGTTCTATGATTCTATGAATACTATGAAATTCCTTGATATTAAATATATGTGCTGTGGAATCACTACTGCTCTCATTTCAAGCCACCAGTGAAGCAGGCTTTTATCTCCTAGGCTAGGATGGAAGAGCTATACCTGCTATTAGGGTGCAGCCCTAGGCGTGAATGCCTTCAGGATCCCTGTCCTCTCCTGGCATGCATGACACCTGGGGACCATCTGCAGAGAGTAGGTAAAGTCACGGTTCTGGTGTGAAGTACAACCTCACGGGCTGGAGAGATTGAAAGTGAGAGTTGAAAGTGCTCTGAATCTTAGGGGTAATCTGGGAGTTACATAAAATACTAGGAGACTTACACCCTCCCTTATGACTTTCTCCTTAATCAAAAACATCGAACTTTCAGGGCTGGCTTCAAGAATGCACTGAAAATCAATATTTTTCTATTTAATTTTCACAGTCCTCCAATTTTTTCCTTCTGGTTTCATCTTTTGTAACCATCTCTCTACGATGCATTAAGCCTGGCAATTTCTTGGAAATACCATTTCTCACTGTTGGGTACCTACAGTGTCCTTAAAAAAAAAGAAAACACCCTTACACGCTCCCAAGTTCATAGACAGAACAGCTGTGCATCTTTATTACACATATGCTGCATTCTGGTTTTCCTTGTTAGCCAGCAGACAGGAAAGTTTTATTTTTAGGCAGATGTGAAAGCCCTAATTTGTTGCAGAGGGGGATAGAGAGCCTAATAATAGCATACAATACAGTCAATGCCAAATTAATTAATGGAGACCAAAACAGGTTACAGTTTGTGAGCCAAAGCTACTATTTTCCACTTTCCCAGCCTTTCCTCTCTCTGAAACAGCATATTAGAGTTGGAAGGACACCACTCCCCAATAGCTGTTTGTTACTGCAGGTCTTTTGCTATGCATTTGAGCTACCACGCATCAAGGTTTGTCTTGACCTTATAATACTCTGCCTGTCAGCCACAAATTATTTCTTCCACAATGGATCAAGCATCATTTAAAGTCCCTTGTTGATGAACACATGCTGGCTTGCTCACAGATGAGCCAGCACACTGGGAAGAGGCACAAAGGAGGAAACTTCAGAGCTTCAGAGAAGATTTCAAGGCGCAGCAAAGCTTCTTATGTGACCAAGTGCACCCACCATCTTGGTTACAACATCCACCAGCCAGAGGCAGATGACCCAAAGAGAGGCTGAGAATAGCCGCGCTGCCTCCCTCTCTGTTCTCGGGTGACCACACGTGTTTGCTGTCAGCTCTTTCCAACTAGGAGCAGGAGCCTATTTTAAGCGCTCCCCTTTCCTCACACATGTAACTGTTGCCATAGCTGCAAAACTAATGCACATGGAAAGAGAGGTTCTTACTCTATTGACTCAGCAGAGAGGCATGTTACTGATTCTCTCCATTTCTTAACTCGTGTAAAGTGAAAGATAGTGGTACAGATCCTGCCCCAGCTGGTGCTAAAATGGCATGACTCTACTGGTTTAGTGAACCCTTATTAATCTGCAGCAGCTGACAGACTAGCCCTTTGTTTTCTATTGCTGTGCCTTCCAGAATTGTTTATTGTCATTAATTCAGCATCTCATTGCACACCTCCCCTTGAAGGATATAGCCTGGCAGAGCAGGAGAAAATTATATTTGCTCTCCTGATGTCCATCTTTTGTTTATCTAAGGATCCAGGGAGTAAATGCATGTCAGTTATAGGGTATATCCCAGCCTTTAACTTGCATTAGATCTTCAGGGTCAGAGACAACATTTTAGGTAAGATTCAGATGCTCTGGCAGAGAGCAATCATTCCAACCTGGCAACAGCATACACGCTATCAGTGGCTTCCACTAATTTTGATCACATTTGAAAACTTCTAGCCAACTTCTAAGTGTAATTGAAAATATTTTTTTGAAGTTGTCTCTTGCCCAGATACTTCAAGAAGAAACCTTCAATACACTTGCAATGAGCCTACCGCAGGTTTGGCTAGCATTTGAAAAAGATACTTGATTTAGAAGTTTAAATTTTCCTGCCCAGTCCTAATCTTAAACAGAAAAGAAAAACAAAGCAGCACAATTTTAATAAAAGGCAGTTGAGTCTTCAGTTGAGATGAACTTGCATAACTCCTTTGCATTCCAAGTTTACTGAAACTTCAGAGTAAGGAAGACACAAATGTTGATCCTATACGCAGGCAATTGCTCAGCACCTATAAGCAGTAAGAGCATTTCTGCAAATTATCCAGTTCCTTGACTGAAGGGTAGTCCCCTCCTTGAGGAAGGGGCTGGTGTTTGGGTACCAAATCCTAAATAAAAGGACAGAAACACACTGTGTGACTTAGCAGGGGGAGGAAAGAGGTGCATACTCGGTGCATCCAAGAGTTGAGCAGATATTGGGAGTGGGAGATCAGAGGCTACATCACTCATTTTGTTTCTGGTCCTCGACAAGTGAGTGGCACAGTGGGGGCTCCTGAGATAGAAATGAGTGATCCATGGTAGAAATGGCACTTGAGGGAATAGAGACTGTAGTTCTAATGAGAGGCTGGATCACAGAAATAGCCAGACAAGAAAAAAAAATTGAGGGCTGACAGTATATGATTTCTGAAAATGATGCTAATGTTGATAAGATACGTAAAGAGCAAAAGACTTGCAAGTCAGAACAAGAACAACAACAAAAAAGATAAAATGCAGGAAAACTTCCTTTCCATTTTCCAAGGGCTTGTGTGCTTACCCCCCTCTTATTCTCTCAACTCATCTGTTCCTGGCTTATTATCAACAAACCTCTGAGTTACTCACAATCCTAGGCTGGAAGATAGAGAGGCTTACTTCAAAAGCCAAATAAGACTACAAAATAAACCCTTGGAGCACACTGCATTTTGCATTAATAAGCTGCACTAGGTGATGCCTTATTTGCTAATTGCAAGTAGTTTCACTCAGGCAAGTTGACTCTACAGTAACTACTACAAAATTGTAAGTATTAATAGAGAAGAAAAGATTAATTCTGACAAAAACGGTCCCAAGTATTCAAAGTCTGTTGCGAAGTATGTACAATATTGCTGCTACAGGAATCAGCTGTAGAGATATAGACTCTTGCAGACCTTTTTTCTGAGTTTTTTCACATGTTGCCTTTTTTTATTTTTCATAGCTCTGGCAGTTAGGGGTAGTCTATAAGAGAGATACAGCATGTACTTGGGTACAAAGTGTTCGTGGTGACCCAGAACAACACTGTTATATTAGTCTGAGTATGATACGCAGACTCCTATATCTCATCATCTTCTCTTTAAAAAGATAGATGAGCTGCTTACCTTAATCCCGTGTTAATTTATATATACACTCGCATTTCATTCGGATTTGTAACTATCTGTGTAGGGCTTGTTTTAGACAGCAATACCCCCTTTTGTTTGGGCCAAGAAGAGTCTAAGACTTTAGCGCCATGTGAATCTAGCACCACAGCTCAATTTAAAGCTGTCAAGCATCAAGTTATAAATATTACTTCCTAGCTATTGCTGTTTATAAAGCAATCCAGCTCTTTAAAAAGTCAAGCTATACCATATACCCATGTGGCTTCCTGCAACAGTTAATTCCAAAGACTGCTTAAACACGTATGATATTTTCCCTTTGACATGCTTTAAATGTATTTGTCATTAATCTTGACCCTCTGATGGTTCCCTGAGGGACAATGAAGTGATCGGACAGCTGTGCCCCTCATAACTTTTAATACTTTAATTACATCCCCTTTGGACCTTTTTCCCTTCTCTATTCTTTCTTTAGTCAGCCACCAAGAAAAACGACTACAGTTTTAACATCTGAACACTGGAAACTATGAACATATAACAATGCAGAAATAATTTCTTATTTTTAAATTTACTTAATTTTTAAATTTAATTTCTGGAATGAATGAATGAGTTCTATTTTCTTCTGAAACCTTTTTGAAGTCGCAGCGGTTTGGCCTCATGTGTATAACCATAAACAGAGCTGTACAGCTTTGGACAGATACTTTTAAGAGAGAGTTCGAGTTCTGCTCTTCTTCCATAGTTTAACAAGACAATAGTCTTTATAAAACTTTTACCCGCAGAAATAGCTGATCTGTCCTGAGAACGATCAATCTCATTTAAAGGTAATAGTCTTGGCTTACAGATAAAACAATCCCTATCATTTTACTATCTCGTTCTCATGTTTCGCTTCCAAGTTTTGGTGTTTGGTATTTACTGGCACATAGAGGAATTGCCAAAAAAGTCACCAAATTGGCAAATTGTAAATATCACTGACATTAAAAAAAAAAAGACATTATTTTCCACTGCCTCAAACTTTCCAGTAATCCACTGTCAAAAGTGAGTGTCACTCAATTCCCTAACTTTTCTTGGAGAAATCAAAGAAATCAACCAGGAAATAAAAACACTGTTTAATTACTTTGCAACATTTATTTTGCATAATGCAAGTGGGAACACGTTACTAAAGTTCAGTTTGGTTTACATCTTATCCCCTGCCTCTCCTCTTGGGATTACGGGATTACACAATTTTGATTAAATAATGGAATTATGATTATTTGCAAAAGTACAGGTACGTCTCAGCTCAGCAGAAGGCAGTTTTGGCCATTTCTGTTAAAAACTAGACAGAATGATGTATAGACATCCCTAACCATTCAACACAGGCAGGAAAATCATATTTTTAGACCTAGATCTCCCAAGATCAGTTGAGTCCTGCAGATAAGTTATCCAGCAACGTCATCACTTCTGCACAGCAGAAAGCCAGCTACAGTATTTATTCCTTCAATACATATTAAATTAAACCAGTCAGTAAAGGTGCCTCTGGGAATAATTCTAGTGCAGTCAGGACAGCTAATAAACAATTACCATAAACCTTATTCATTTTACCTCCTGTGTATGAGGAAAGCAAGCCCTTCGGTAGGGAAGATCTACTGTCTCCCAGAGCAGCTGAAGGAGGACCTCTAGGCTCAACCACAGAAATGTTTCAATGAAGCAGCAGTGGATGGAGCAGATTCAGACTAGCATGACAGGGAGAAAAAGGGTATCCAGGATAAAAGAGGCTTATAAAATAACTTGGAATGTCAGCACATGATTATGTTGTTTTCCCCTCAATCATTTAGCTAGACTGCTGTGTTGCAAAACACCCTGAAGCTTGAGAAACTGCTAACGGGCAACAGCTTTTGGAATGTCATAAATGCTAAATTTTACTGGACTGGAAAGACAATGTATTGTACAGTCAGAATTCACATGGAGAAATATTTGGACACTTGTAGCTTGTAATAAAATGAGAGAAAGTGGATTAGTAGGTTTTGTAACTCATTAAAGTGGAAGAGCTGCAAAAGAGATACGTGGGAAATCTGCACTCATAAGACTGACAGCACCTTGGACTGGGTTCTTCTATTCCCTTCCTCAAAGTTATTTGCACCTGGACAAAACCACCATTAATTCCCTACGCACCATCAAGAACAGACTCACAGCTCGCAAGGCATTTTACAGTTGAGACAATCTGATAAATGGCAGCGCTGAACTGGAGGACACTAACTGAATGCTTAAAGTAATGGGCTTTGTTTTATGGTTTGAAGGTGAGAGAAGCCCTCTTAGCTTTGCGAGACATCAGGATCTTCAAAAACATAGAGCATGCAGCTGCTGAGTGCACAATGCTGAGCCCAAACCCAAATGACTATAGGCCTACGTGGCGTTTGGCTGAAGCAAGAAGTAGGATGAGCTTGTATCTGCCTTCAATAAATCATGTTAACTTGCCCTAAGACTAATCATAATGGAATGAAAAAGCCTTTTAGTTTAATAAAGCAGGGGGAGATTCCAAAGGTAAATTAGGAGGAGGTACATTAAAAAGAATAAAAATTCCTTTCAAAGGCATTGGAAGATACTGAAAGGCTATAAAATACCTTATTGGCAGCTTCCATACCAAGCGTCAGCTTTCTGTTTTGTTCTGAGAGCTGGTTCACACTCTTCAAGAGATAGACACGCAGTAATGATAGCTTTTACTTGCTAAGATACATCAAAGTTGACCTGTTAGATAAACAGATTTGTTTAATGATTACATTTTCCTGTGCCAAGTGAAAACACATAAAAGTGCAAGATTTAACAGCTTTGTATATATTTTTTTGCTTGAGCTGCACAATGGAAATTGTTTGTACTCTTCGCCAAAACAGTTAGGCTCCACAACTTCGAATTTGGCAGGGACAGAGCTTAGTCCAAATCACTCTCCAGTGATTGCTGGAAGAAGAGTGCCAACAATTTGTTTTGATGCTTACAAGATGTGTGAGGTACAGTACAGAGCGATCCTGGGCAGCTTTAACCATCTGATGCCTCTTCGTTAACATCAGAAATTCTAAAAAGCCAACAAAACCGGGTCTGTCCCTGCAGGAGTTGTTGGTGCGTGGCATGCGACAATTCCAAAGAGAATGAGTGATCACCAGCTGAGGTCGAGAGAAGGATTATCATAGGCTTCAGTGAATGCTGGGTCAGGGGTCAGATACAGCTTCATTACAAAATCTTAATCAGATCTTGCCCATGACTTTTGCCAACTCAATAACATGTCATACCACAAAGTATCAACATCATTAGGTAAAGATGAATAGAGTTCTCACAGTTCAGTCGTTAGGCAGACCTGAAAAACTTCAGAAGTTAATTGGAATTGTCAATGTTCATCTTTTTTTTTTTTTGATACTGCTGGTTAAATAATCAAGCTAGACTAACAATTTTCTTTATTGCACCTGTAAAAATACCAGTTTCATTTTCTGATGTCTGACTTTAATTCTGACACCATGACAGTTTACATGTTTATTTTCTTAGTCACTCGCCTTCGTTATTCTCATATTTGTAGGCATCGATTTTTACTTGGTTTTTAAACCACTTAATACAATCATCACTGTTGCAGCCTACTTAGCGCAACTTTTCATTAATCTAATGCTTGGGTTTTGCATATATGAAACCAATCAAGATTATAAACTGACAAACATGACAGAGGTTGAACACTAAATATTAGATGTATATGTCAAAGCAGCAAGCACAACTGCCACCCCATAATGACAACACCAAAAATTTGCTCTCCCTATGGAATATTAAATAACTTTTTATATGCTGTAAGCACACAGTTGCAGTCTAAGTAGTGTTTGGTTTTATTTTACCAACAGATAGCTTAGCTCCATAACTTACTGAGCCTTGTAAAGCACTGTATTAGTAACTGTTGATGTGCCTAAGTCTAAAATAGTTTATAGGTGGTTTTTTTTTTTCTTCTGACAATGCTGACTAAAATTGCCATTTGGTATACTGGAAATTCTTAAATAGCACCAACAACAGTGCACTAAGAATAACCTGAGTGACTGTATGAGACTTGAGCGATGACCCTTGTCAAGCCTGTTGCTGGGAAAGGGTCCTATTGGAGAAGAATTTGGCTGGTTAGTTGGGATTTTATTTGCTCTTCTTTGTTATTTCTGGTATTTTCTTTATTCCCAAAGTGTTTGGGACTGATTTTAGATACTATGTCTAACATCTATATCATGCCAACCCCACGAGAAGAGCCAAATTAGATATTACTAGATTAGATCTTTGGAAGAAATATTTTCCTGTGAGGGTGGGGAGGCCCTGGCCCAGGCTGCCCAGAGAAGTTGTGGCTGCTCCATCCCTGGAGGTGTTCAAGGCCGGGTTGGATGGGGCTTGGAGCAACCTGATCCAGTGGGAGGTGTCCCTACCCATGGAAGGGGAGATGAACTGTATGGGCTTTAAAGCTCTTTCATTCCTA
>WAAB01007249.1:14788-24830 GCA_013389865.1 Piaya cayana | reverse complement strand
TCTTCTGAGCAATTGCTATCATTTCAAATGCTGCAATGAATATAGATGTATCTCTCTATAATATTTACTGTTGATAATTAGCCAGGGACCTCTTCCTAACCTTACTCCAATATCTAGAGCCAAAGCAGCTACATCTGCCCCAAAAGGCAGGACATTTGCATTGGTCACTGCATGAAGACAGTGGTTACACTGAAGTACCACAGCACCGCTCCTCCTCTGATTGTAAAAGTTCCCCTGTCCCTGCAGCCAAGGATGACAGACAAATCTATAGAGGCAAATGGACAAAATCAGTGAATTTGGTACGACCCAGAGAGTCACCCACCCCTTCCATTAACTAACAGCAAAGGGACCACTGTTGTGTTCACAACCAAAAACAAGGTGTTGTTATATGGGTTACAGTAACAGTAGGATGGAAAGTAAGACCCGCCTAACCTTTCCCTGTGTGTATATTTATTTTACAGCCTTGTTTTTCCGTAGTTGCCAATGGGTGTAGCACCACAGCTGTCCTTGCTTGCTGGCAGTGTATTTTTATTCACTTATCTCCAACCTAGCAGTTATTTTTTTCCATCACTGCTCAGTTTCCAATTCCCTTACCCTAACCCCCTGCAAAGAAGAGAGGGTCCTCTTTTTCCCCTCTGAGCAGGGTCATTTCAGCAGCTTTATCAGGGATGCACTGACTTGTCTGGTTTGAGCGGTGGCTTTGGGCAACCCCTCCCACATCTCTCTCAATGGGTTTCTTACTCTCTAAAATGTGTCATAATCTCTCTGCCTGCATGAGATTTCATTACTGACCCTCCAAACCAAAGTAATATAGTGCACAAAACAGTCCCGCATGATATTATCTTTTAATTTTCCCTATGATCTGGAAAACTCCATACTTTGCCAGTTATCAGCAGGTGCTTCAGTTTTACTTGGTTTGAACACAAAGCTTCTCATCTTCTGCCTGTTCCTGGATCATTCATTTGGATTCCTTCGCACAAGTTATACAATTCCTAAACTTTGATCCAACCAATTAAGAGAGATTTTAAAGGAGTCTAATAACTCAGATTCCTCCTTCTACCACAGAGGAGACTGACATTGACCATTTGTTTTCATTGCTTAAACTTCCCACATCTCCCTGTGCTGTAGGACTAAATGGATAAACACGATGGACATTAGAAACATTCAGAGAAGCCCGTATAAAATTGCATTGAACATTCAATCTATGAGGACAAAATTGAAAAGAGAAGAAAAGTCTTGGTGAAAAGAGTGACCTCTCAAGCATAAAGGTTTCAGCTAAAGAGTGAAGTTCTAGAGCAGCCAAGAGGACTAGCAGAGGAAATCAAGAGCCAGCAAGAAGACATGGGTCATAATGCATTCTGACCAAGGGGCTTTCTTAGTCATGCATGAAACTCAAAGGTGACATCTCCTAAGGAACCTGTGGCCACTCAAGCAAAAGGTCCAAAACCAGTAAGCTTGGCTTAATGAGAAAATAAACTATTTTATTTATCCTGGATAAATAACCTGGAGGGGTTTGGAAGGAGCACCCAGAAATCCATCTTGTAAATCTGGCTAGACTTTGAGCTGCTGCATTCTGTAAATAGTTGTCTTAAAGGAGCTCAAGCTTGGTTTTACAACCATCCTTTACAAACACGCTTTTATGTTCTTGTTCTACATGTGATACATAAAACTGATTTAGGTCCTTAATAGTAGACACACAGATACGAAGTTATTTTTCCTTATGTTTTAAGAGCAGAGATGGGGAAGAGTCCCAAAAGCAGATCCAGGGCATCTTAACAAAGGGATGGGAACACATTTGCCTGGAAAGCACCTGTTAGTGGAGATTAACAAGTAAATCTTTGAGGAGTGAATTAGATGAATAACTAATACCAATAACAGACAATACTGGAAAGAGGAAAATGGCATCCATAAATATAATCTGCAAGTATGAAATCCTGGACCTCTAGACTGGAAAGCTTATTTTTAAGCAGTTATTTTTATATATGTGTTATGTTTCCACTTAACATTACAGGCCTAATCATTTGCAGCTTGGTGAAAGGGTTGAAGCCCACTTGTACACAGCCACATTTCCATACAGAGCCTGTTTGTGAGTGTTATCTTTCTGGCCAAGGAACTGCTCGACTTGTTCACGCAAACAAAAGCTCCGTGCACTCAAATGCACTTTTGATTATCTGCCCTCACTTCACGGCAGTAAATGCTCTCACATTGTACTGCTTCTTCTCAGCATGCACATTTAGAAAATATTAAAAAACCAAACAGAACTGCTTGACCTTGCTACAATAAGGGAAATAATGTTAAAATTATATTAGTTTTCCAGCTGGATGTACCTCCTCAAAGCACGGTTCTGAGTCAGACACATCAATTTTAACACTATTTATGCATATAACTAAGTTGCTCATAAAATATTCCTGTGCTAGAACTTGGAGAAGCTACAGTTCTTGAAAAATCAGACATAATGGAGATTCTCAAACTTCCCTATTCAACTCAGTTAAGAAAGAACATAAACTTCAGAAGTGAAGAGATCTTCCCCAGGAATTTTGAATTTAGCAGAGGAGACCTGCTGCTGCTAATAGAGGTACTTGCAGTTTATCAGGGAAGGATATTACTCAAAGTGCATTTTCCAATTCTTGTTGCTCCAATCTGTCCTCAATGTCTCCAGCCTCTCAGTCAGCATCCAGGGTTGAGGACAGAATTTAACCTTCCATATACAAAAAACCCCCCCAGTTTTCTTTCAGCCTGTGCATGGAGCCCAGCTGTGGAACTTTCCATTTCTCCCATAGAACAGCTGAATTCTGCTCTGTGAACCAAAGCAACACACAAGAATTAGAGGCTACATACACCTCAGAATAGACCTTTCTGAAGCATCTCCAGCTGGGATTGCTTACGTTTGTTGGAGACTGATAGGTTAATACTGCTACTGGGAACTTCAAAGTGCTGTAGCACAAGCATTAATCAGCTGGTTAAAACTGGAAAATTCACATAGGCTGAGACATAAGAATCTTAAAAACAAATCAAAATCAAATATTTTGAAACGTGACAATCCGGCTCTCTTCATGTTAGTCAGTACCTCCAGAAAAAAGAAAGCGCCTGCGCTACACATGAACATAAGAGAATTGTTGCACAATTCAAATCACACGGCAGAAACTCATATCAGTGGGGACTGAGTATTTTAACATAGAGCATTGGCCAGAGCATGCCCTTACTATCCCTTCAATCAAATTCTTTCTGTTGTAATATGAGTTCCTAATAATCCAGCCTATTTACAAATCCACTTTCAGCTCTCCTTGCCCTTTCCTGAAAGGGCAGAACAGTTGCAGCATGGTCGGCTTAAGGCTTCTACACGGCACCAAGGTTGAATTTTGTCACTCCAAGAACAAAATGTAACTGCTGGTTTGCTGCTGCTTGGAAGGAGGTGAGGGGTGGATGAACAAGAGGGATGGATTCCATATCTAGTCTTCTCCTGTTACTGGTGCTTAACAGAAGCAGAAAACCTGACTTCTACCAGCAGCTTCAATCACAGGAACGCCAATGAGGTGTTTACTGCTTTAAATTGCCCGCCTTAACATCAGTGTGATCCTCACAAAGTCCTTGAAACAATGAACAAAACCTCAGGTTCATAATCCCCCTTTTGCACGTTGTCATCTGCAAGGCTGGGAGAAGTAATTTGAGAATAAACACATCCTCCAAACTGCTCTTAAGTGGTGGTCACCATTCTTAGCTTGTCTATTTTCCATCAACTGTTCCAGAACTTATTTTAAAAGACACAGAGCAACCTCTGAGGGGTAGCCAGACACCACCCTTCAAGAAGCTATAGCACGTCTGCTTCCCCAGCCAACTCCTCTCTATTAGAAAACAGAAAATCATACTGTAATTGATAGCAACAGTGGATGTAACCTCCCCGAGCTCTAACACCTCTCATGGAAGCTCTAGCAAGGTCGAAAGTGTTGAAAATGATACTAAGCTGGTGAGCCAGGTGGCTGGAAATACTCCTTTCATCCAACCCTATTTTTGCTTACCTGCCATTTGTAAATATAGATCAGAGCATTTATAAACAATAGGATACAGAACACCTTGCAAGAAATTCTAGCAACAAAAATACTTTTTTTTCCTGAACCTTTATATTCTCTTATAGGTGGAAAAAGTTGAAACACAGATCAATTCTTACCACATACAAAACACATTTTATGCTACTTAAACACATTTACATTTTGCGAAGTGCAGTATACAAATCAAAAATGCACAGTAGAGCCAGAACCAGCAGCTCTTCTAATTAGTAAGCAGTGGTCCTGCAGGAGATATCCGATAAGTACAAGCAAGAGTTTCTCTGTTCCACTGTGTCTAACATGAATCTTTGTTGATAGTTTGCTCAGCCTGTTCTTTCAATAATAAACATACACAGGGATAGTTTCTCTGGGGACGTAGCATGCGTTACTAATTCACTCTGCAGCTTGTCTTAAAAAAAAAAAACCTTATTTACTTGTCCACATCCAAAAAGCTCCCTTAAAAAAAAAAAGATCTGGGCACATTTAAGGTGCTGAAATCTCTAGCAATACACACATGATGGTTTTCAAAAAAATATGAAAGTTGAGAGTTCATCCTCCCATTGAAACTTTAGGCAGAAGGGAAAAGTTAATTGTATGGAAAAATACCATGGACACAAGGGGTATCTTGGGAGCAAATGAAGAATGATTGTTACAATATTTTATCCCAAATTAATCAGTTACTGACAGCTTTGGTGAAACCAGTCTGTTTTTTCCTTCCTTGAGTGACTTCTTGGCAGGCTCATTTAAAAAAATAAAAGGTAAACTAAGATATGAAGGATTATTTTTCCAATAATGTTTTCTATGAGATACTTGGGGGTTTTTTCAAGTCCCAAAATTCCAGTAAAAGAGGTCACAGACAAGGGTGTACGTAGAAAAATAGTCCTTGGTTAGCTCTAATCTTTGGTATTTCAATGAGATTTTCTAAAGCATTCATCCATCTCCCTGGCACGAGCAGAGCTGAGCTAGCCCCCCAGCGCTTCTGAAAATCCCACCTGTAATGATTAATTATTCACAGCATTAGATAGAAACCCCCTACGGCTCTTTAACAATTCATTGTAATAAATTTGGCACCGATTGGATTTTTTCCTTTGCATTTGTACAGCTCAATATTATTTAGGATACGATTACCTAGCAGCATGGTAGATTTTCATAGACACTTGAAAAATGAATTTGGTATCCAATACGCTCACAGGCACCTCCACGCTGTGCCAGGACCCTCTCACAGATCTCCAACTAAGTTACTACAGGTTACAGATATTGCTTTGGCCCTGTTCATCTTAGTTGTACTCCTGATGGTGAAATACGAGGTGCTAAAGCAGATTACTCTGCCTACAGCTATTCCTGAGCAATACCCAGTTCCAAGTGTCAAGAGAACAGAATTGTTTCTAATATATCTGTTTGTTCCACACATTTCTCTCTGAATATTCTGAGAAAATAAGAAATCTTCATGTTAAACAATCAAAATATTTCTGCTGAGCTTCCACTGACTTCTGATCATTCTGCAGGTACTGGATGAACACGTAGACCAAAATCCAGTAATTATCAAGTACACTTGAGCTAGGCAAGAGCACTCACTGCCTTCTTAATCCTGACAGCAAGAAAATGGCCAAGAATCAGGTTGGAAGGGTCTTTTTTTTTTTTAAGAAAGCATAAATAGACTCAATTCAGTCAACTGATGCATTCACCAGATGTAATCCCTAACCAATGGATTATGCACGGTGTTCAATGCATAATTTTGATCTGCTTTTTATAAAAAGAGAATGAAAAGGATCAGGTCTATTTTTAACTTCCTGGAAAGTTTAAAAATAAAGAACAGCTTTCAATAATGCATTAAACAGCAGGTTTCCGCCTTCTTAAAACGAGCCTGTGTGTATCAAAGGTGAAGTCCAGCGGCTCCACCACCCACACCACGAGCAGGTGAACTGAGAACAGCACGCAAGGAACAAATGAAAGCCAAGGTGAACTTGTTGATAAACAGAGGTAAACCAGATGCTTGTGGTTAGATTCTGGGAATGCCAGGGAGGCTTAAAGTGACCTGGAGCCTAATTCCCACTCATCTCAAGTGTTAGTCTGCGGGAGCACAAGTACACATGCATTGCACTTGTGATGAAAACACGCACACAGTGGATGTGAATCTTTCTCAAAGATCTCCCTAGTCCAGCGCAACATCTTTAAGAATCTGGAACATCACTTTAAGATTTTTTTTTTTCCACTTCCCCCCTCCCAACGCACATTTTTTTCCAGCACATTTGTGCCCTGTGCCTTTCACTATTTAAAATTCAATTTAAGTCTTCAGCCAGGCCAGGCTGAGTTCACATTAGTACATTCCACAGCAAATCCTCAGTACTGGGGAGAAGGTGACCGGTGGTCACAGCATCAGGCTTCTTGGAAACCTCCCTCCTAATTTCACTGAAGGAAGGAGCACTGGTGGCTGTAACAGAGCATCGTTTCCATCCGTCCCCTCTCCTCAGCCTCTGTAAATGCACTGTCAGTCTTAGCTCTGAGCACCTAAGGAGTGGGAACCCTGATATTTCAGGGGAGAACTATTCAGCAGAAGGAAGTTGTGGGTAATGACCTCTGAAGGAGAGATGCTCACATCATCTATGGATCAGCCAAGAGTCAGAAGTAAAAGCCATCACTAGCAGCTTAAATTCAGACATACCCAGTGATCCTTCCTTCTTCAGAGAAACACTGGCAACTTAATAGCTCAGGTCAAACTTCAGGTTACAAGTAGCCCATAAAACTTAAACTGAGCCTTGCCTCTAAAATCAGATCAAGCTTAGCTATCTCCCTTTCCTTTTATCCTTCTACATTAAAGAGTCATTTTATTTTCACCCAAGAAAAGAAGATTCTAAAAACAAAGCAAATGCTTTCACGTGAACTGTAGTGAAGTGAAGGACAACATAACGATGCCCTGGCCAGCTCAGATCCTGGCCACGCACGGGCTAACACAGAAGCCACAGAGAAGAGAACCCCAGTAAGCACAGTTTGCACTTGGTTTGAAAGACAGGATTCTCTAAAGCAGAAGAGTGTGTAATATGAATCTTTGTCCACAAACTCTGGAAAATCCTCTTTTACAGAAGGAATTTTTCTAAGTTAAGTATCAGGCCATGTGCAATCAGAAATTTTTTTTCCTAGTTGTTGTCTATCTATGCAGAACTACACCCATCCCAAAACATTACCCATCTGCTGAATTTATGAATTATACTGGTTTGTGTGATTTGATCACCGTTACAGCAGCTGGCAATTTAAAACCCAACCCAACTGATGTAACAGCACTACAAAGCCACCACAGGCACCAAGGGGTAGAAATCAATTCCCACAGCACCAGCAGAAAAGGGTTGGTTTTTTATGACGGTAAGATCACTTCCTAACCTCACTTTGCTCAGCATCCTCAGCCACGGGTTGCATTAAGCAAAATGAATATTCAAATTATCCCGTGATGCTGCAGTGGGGTTGCTCAAGCGCTTATTGCCGCACGCACAGAGTGTTGACAGGCTCCCATCACCGCAAGCCGGCGTTACGCTGCTCTTGGCTCCCCTTCCTGCAACCCGAGTCCAGCCAAGCTCTGCCTTCCCTTGACTTCAACAACCTCACACTAGTTGAAGGAGGGCCAAGTTTAGCTCGCTCATTACAGCTGAAATAAATGACAACACTGATTAAATCAATTAGTAATTGCTTTAAATCCCTCAGGTAGCTAGTGTATCCCTCTTCTCTACACTTAAGAACAGGAAACACTGTCCTATACAAACACCATAGTATATTTAGCTGCTGAAAGCTAGCAACAGCCTGGCTTTTATTGGCTCTCCTTCCTAAATGCCCTGGCTTCCATTTCCCCATATATTTTAAGTACCAGCTTCTGTATGTATTGGTACCTTATGCTTAAGCAGTTGCGCACTGTAAATATAGAAGACTTTTAACCTCGGGCTCAACCAGGATCTTCTCCCCCCCCCAATATTTTTAAGGAGAAAAGGTCAGAGTATTCCAGTGAACTGACGCACTCAGTCTAATTTATACAGCAAGAAGCTTAAAATTGTGCGTCATTTGACCATTTTCCATTTGTTCATGCTGAGATTAAGAGATGGGCTTATTGTTGAGCTTATAGTTGAAATTACAACTAAGAGAAAAAAAGGGTTATAGGAGATCAGTAGCTGCAGCTGGGCTGTGATTTATTGCTGCCCAGTCATCACAATGTAAATTAGAAAACTTGAAAAAAGCAGCTCATAGGGATTGAGAGAATCTGAGTAATTAACCATTTCTAAGGTAAAGGTTTCCAACTAAAACTGGGGAGCCGGGACTTGCTGCGAGGAGCAACAGCTTGTTTAAATGCCAAAAAAGCATCTGTGACAACAGAGTGGTGTGCAGCTGCGATTGCAGGGGAGAAAAACCCAGCATCAACACATCAGAAATTGTTTGCAAAGCTGAGGAGTCAGCATATTCCATACTACCTCATCACTCCACTGTACCTCTCGGGTCAGACAGATGGCAAGCTTTAGGCACCCACAGACAGCTCTGTAGATACCTCGCTAGCATTTTTTTCCAATTTTTTCCAGCTGCATTAATAACTTCAGGATCAAAATCTCAAATAATTTTGCACCATGCAGCAGTGGAGGCAAGTCCTATAAAAAAAAAATCTAGTCAATGAACAGGTATAAATAGCTAAGACAAGTAGGTTACTGTGAGTGCACGCACAGTTGCACAGAGCAAACTCCAAACCCTGAGCTGATGCGAACTCAAATATTTCAGCTCAAGTTAGTGGAGTCGTGGAAATTTCTGCAAGCAAAACTGCAGATAAAGTTCAAAAGAGCTTTCACTTTTAGTGGAATGGATCACTAACTCCATCAGTTTTTAGCAAATCAAAAAATTAATGAGAACATTTGCAATTAGCTCTAATTCCTTTCTATGTATCTTTAAATTTGTATATGGTATGAATCCCAAATTAATTAGTATTTACATGATAGGAGTAAGAAGGATAACAGATTTGCTGACATTTTCCTGGAAGAACTGTTACTATCTATAGCATTTTCCATTTTCATCTGGGATAGTTTTATGGGACTGGAGACAGATGGGTTTTCTAAAAAGCTGAAAATAAGAGCACTGCAATTTAAATAATATATTTCCACTTGTGGCAAATCACTAACACCATAAGATTTCACTCAAACTGTATTTTTCACTAGCAAATAGCCTTTAGTAGTGGAAAAAAAAATCAAGAAATACCATCCCCTAACTTTGCAGACTTTTGTGAACACTCAAAACAGTGAAAACTGACACAAGTCTGGACCCAAACGCTGCTTCAGCTGTTTATGACAGCCCATCCTCATGCAGAGCAGGTATTTTGCTATATAGGGAAGAATTTATTATGAAATATCCATTAACAATCCTTTTTATAACTATTAAAAACACTTGAAGTTTTCCAAAGCAGTATCATTCTTGAAGTACCAGAAAAATAGGAAACTCTAGTTTGTTTCACAGTCAAATTGTAGCTTCTTCAAGGATTCACTTTTATCAAGCAAGTAATAGGTTGATGGGCTATTTTTACACGTCATCTATTACTGGGCTTCTCCCATAACAGGTTCACATAGAAGGTACAGGAATACAAAAAATTAAGATCATGCATAAGCTTACACGCAATTAAGATTCATAGTGTCGTCTCCCAAACTGGCACCGTTATCCAACTAGGATCATGGACATGCACTTATTTAAAGAGAATGAGATTTCAATCCAAGATGCAGTCCCTACAGAAGGTGTATTATGCTTCAGGACTCAAGACAGCCAATGACTGATGGGATTTCTCTCAAGCGAAGTAGCATAAAGGCTTAGAGTCTGAGGCAATCTTCCTACTCAAGTCAGCTTGAACTTTGCTTGGCAAGTCTCATTTCCTGCAAGAACCAAGTTCTGGTCCATTCTTTGAGGCTCCCCTACTAAATCCACATGCAAAGCTTATCTTCATGTGCTCTGTGTGAGAAACCTTCTCTTGTGGAATATCAGTAGGTTCTCTA